>PVIR01033080.1:0-18160 GCA_004026965.1 Petromus typicus | reverse complement strand
CAGATGAGCCTCCTTCCTCTGCCTCCCGAGTGCTCGCATTACAGCCATGCGCCACCATGCCTGGCCTAAATAGTAGTTCTACAAAGTTGTCATGAATAAGGATGAATCCTAGAGGAAATATAAAGTTGCATTTCTTTGGTTAGCACATTTTGTCAGCTGATTAAAATTAGTCATATTTAAACATAATGCTAACAATTAAAGCCCAAGCCTGATGAAGTTGTCCCACACATGTATTTCCTTCCTATGATGCATTATAACCTTCTTGTGCTCCAGGACACTAGATAGCACTTACCTACATAATTAGTTTTAAGCAGTGAAGTCAGCATCAAAAATCTGAAAAGTTAAAAAAAGAAATCTACACTATTAAGAGGGATTTGAGAAATAGCTCCACATTTGGATAAACTAAAAGAGGCATTGATTTGGTTTATGGAGCTATACAGAGTGAAAGGACGAGTGGTTCTGAGAGGGGAGGACAGGGTGGTTTGTACTGAGGGTGCGAAGAGGGCCATGTAGAGCTGGACTCTGGAGGGAGGGGGAGAGCCAGGGCCAAGAGGCCAGCAAAGTAGACGCATGAGGCAGGTATGTGTAGACAGCAGTGACTAGCATTGGTGGGGCTTAATGAGTGAATTCTTTAAAAAACAAATTTTTTTTTTTTTTTTTACCAAGGATCAACCTTGGGATCTTGCACTTATGACGTAAACACCAGAACCACGGAATTAAATCCCAAGCCCACTATTTTTTAAATTTTATCTTGAAACAGTCTTGCTAAATTGTATGGGGAAACTCACACTTGTTTTCTCCTGCCCCAGCTTCCCAAGTAGCTGAAGCCACGCGTGGTGGTGCACAAAAAAATGAAAAATGCATACACACGAGCACTTGGGAATAGAGGCATGTGCCACTATACCTGGCTCTGGATAAAAGATTTGAATCACCCTTGTATTATTTCAGATAATGTTATTTTATTAATACTATTCTTAAGAGCCTTTGCTCTTAAATACCATGAGTGCTGGCCTCACAGAATGAGATCCTGAAGAAGTAGGATGAGATGGGTCAGGGATTTCGCTACAGGGTTGAGCTGGACAAGGAGGAAAAGCTCATTCTGGGGAGGAAAGGTCCTGAGGAAGTGTGCTTGGCCTGGTGGGTAGGAGGAGGAATTACTCCTGTTGAACCTAGTCTTAGGGAAGGTGCTCAAATCATTGGCAGGGATGAATGGTTAAAGTACATGTATGTGAAGAAATGCTTTGTGAACAGCGTGGAGCCTGTAGGCTTACAGCAGTCATGAGATTATTTATTGTATTCCATCCTTGACGCTTTATTTTGCTGACATCACCCTTAAGGTGAAGTCGCACTCCTGCCCCTGCTTATCTCCCCTCTCTGAATAGTAATTGAGTTTAAAGTTTATCTCAAGTATTCTTAACTGTGTCTGATTTTTTTTTTTTTTTTTTTTTAGGTTTTTTGAGACAGGGTCTCACTTTGTGGTTCAGGCTGGCCCTGAGCTCAGCCTCAAACTCACATCACAATCCTCCTGCCTCTGCCTCCCGAGTGCTGGGATGACAGGCGTGAGCCACCACGCCCGGCACTGTGTTATGTGGTACTGGTTGCTGCTGGGTGTGGGTCTCCACACCCAGTATTGTTATGTGGTTACCGGGGAATCGAACCCGGGCCCTTGAGCTTGCAAGACAGGCGCCAGGCGCCGGAACCACTGAGCTAACTCCCCGGCCCAAACTGTGTCTGATTTTTATACTATTCTGATTCTAAGCACCTGAGGGCAAGGAATGGATCTTCATGTATTCCTCTGAATACCAAAATTGTAAACCCCTCCAAAATGGGGATATTTTTGAGACAAGGTCTCACTATGCAGTTCAGGGTGGCCTCAAACTCAGGGCAGTCCTCCTGCCGCAGCCTTGTGAGTGCTGAGATTACAAGTGCGCACCATCACACCTGCATGATCTCTGTTTTTAGCACTGGTAACCAGTCATTTTGTTAGAAGCTAAAAATGTAACCCAATTTTAACTGAAGAGGAAAGGCTTTTGCGAGCAAAATTCCCTTTTAAACACAAGGGGGTGCTCTTTAACTGTTGAGGACCAGTTTGAAGCTGTGAAGTGTCCTGTTTTAAATCTCAGAAGAGAGTAGGGAGTCTGTATTAGGCAAATTGCCTTAGGAACAGTAATACAGTTGCTGGGGCTGTTCTAGCTGTATGTTTTTTAAACTAGGAGGTAATTGACCTTGAAATTTATTTTCCAAAAAAAATCAAGAATAAAGAAAAAATTATTCCTAGGTATCTCCAGATGATCCTGGAGCTCAGTTCCTCATCCGTACTGGGTCTGTTGGCCGAAATAGAGCTGAAGCCTCTTTGGAAAGAGCCCAGAATCTCAACCCCATGGTGGATGTGAAAGTGGACACTGAGGATATAGAGAAGAAACCTGAGTCATTCTTCACACAATTTGATGCCGTAAGTTTCTTGGTGGTTTTTTGTTTTTGTTTTTGTTTTTTTTTTAGTTTTTTTGAGACAAGGGCTCACTTTGTAGTTCAGGCTGGCTCTGAGCTCACTATGTAGCCCAGGCCAGCGTCTAACTCACAGTAAGCCTCCTGCCTCTGCCTCTCAAGTGCTGGGATTACACATGTGAACAGCAATGCCATAAATTTTTTAATGTAAAGCTTGCTAGGGGAATTAGCAAATGAAAACACTAGTTGTAGGTGTTTTAGAGCTTTCAGTTGTTAAATTCTGAGTTTCTCAAGTAAATTCTTAAGCTGCTCTGTTGTAGCTGAGTACACCACATGAATATGTTGCTAGGTAGGTTCCGTCTGTTGGACCTGCTGTGGTTGTGACGAGCTGTCTGCTGGCTTCTTTGGGCATATGTCCCCCAGAGCACATTTCAGCATTGGTGTTTTGTCTCCCTTCCAGAATCTTTGCACATAGCTTTTGATATATAGTTTCATAAATGTTTTCTTGCAAAAACATAACAAGTTGTTAATTTTGGTAGCACAGGCACTTTTCATATCATGTTTAGTCTTACGAAAGAGCAGACTTTATCTTGACTTGTGGCTGCCTCATTTTCACAGTAACTTTGACCATGGATAACAAGGCAGAATGACTATAGTCATATAAGTCTTAGGAGGTATAGTCAACCTCACTGACTTTCACTGACATTTCTGTGTAGCAGTGAAAGGATAAGTTAAATTCTGTGTACGTGTCTGATCTGTCCAACATGGACTTGGAATGATGGATCCTCTGTGCATTTGTTCTTTTTCCCCAGCCCCTTCTATTCTATCTCCAGGTCTGTGGCATTCTCAGTGTAAGTCTTCATTTCCTTATCCATAATTTGGTTTATTTGAGATGTCCCTTCAACTTGCTGATACAGAGACAGAGTTTGTAAGAACAGATGAGTGTGTTCAGGTAACACACATGCACAGGACCAGGGTGACTTCTTTGGGTCAGGTGTGGTTGGTCTGCACAGGTCTTCTCATCACTTTTGACTCAGCAGAGTTGTATTTCATTAGGTTGCGTGTTCCCTGTGGGTTTCTTACCTTTTAGATGGATTTTTCCTTGGGCAGCTGCATCCTTTGAAACATCAAAGGAATACATTTCTGAGTGTTTTTCCTTATTTTTTTTTCTTTCTGTGAGTGTTATTTCAGTATCCAGTCTGTTAGACAACAGCAGAGAGGCTCTATCAACTGAGCATGGCTTTATGTTCAGGTGAAAGTGTGTGCAGTTCAAAGCTAGCTAGTTAGGTAGCTTCCTTCCTTGGTTTCTTCCTTCCTTCCTTGCTTCGTCAGTGCTAGAAATTGAACCCAGTGTCTCACTTAGGGTAACCCAGTGCTGTACCACTGAGCTACCCCCTCTAACCCCGAAATTATTTTTTGATGGCAGTCACAGAGCTTCTCCTAAAAAGATAATGTATTATGCAGCGGAACTTGGTTATTTCCAGCTTAGCAGGCTATTGGAAGACAACCCAGAGTTTGCAGAACAATTGATGCCTCCACTGAGTGAGTCACTGGTTTATTGTCTTAAGTCAGAATGGAAGGTCACTTGGCCTATAACCTTTTCTTTTGTCCTTTAATTCAGATAGGGTTTCACACCAGAATCTGTGGAAAAATCTGAACAGGACTTATCTTCTTAACATATCAATTAAGAGAAGGAGGAATGCTCTCCTATTGAAATATGACCTTTGGGTCAGTTTTAAAAAATGTTTCTGCTTCTCACTATAGCTTCTTTGAATTTTAATAGATTTAGTCACTAGTTTAGAGATAGTTTGCTGAATCAGTGCTCTTTTTTATGACAACTATATAGTCTGCATATACTCGTGGGGCAGAGGGAACATTCACCAAAAGGCTTTTCCATTTTTTTAAATGGCTTTTGTAACTAAACGTTTCTTTTGGTTGCAGAAGGTGACTGACACATAATTTACATTTTCTACACACTGAAACCTGTAACTTCTCTTTTGTCTTCTACCCAGAACACCCAAAAAACCTGTTGTACCAGTTTGAAACTGGCTCTCAACACGCCCAGAGAGACTGACTGTTCATTAGGGTTTATTTAGGCATTAGAGCGGTGATTCACAGTTTGAAGAACTCATACCCAGCCAATTTCTTTCTTCCTGCAGGTGTGCCTGACGTGCTGCTCCAGGGATGTCATAGTTAATGTGGACCAGATCTGTCACAAAAACAGCATCAAATTCTTCACAGGAGATGTTTTTGGCTACCATGGCTACACATTTGCCAATCTTGGAGAACATGAGTTTGTAGAGTAAGTTGGGCATAGAAGGGAGAATGGAATATGTCCAAGTTTAGTTTTATTTATTGGTAGGGATTACAGTAGCTAAGGAAAGTATTTTACTGTAATACTTACAACATTTTCAAAGCAAGCCATTGAAAATTTACTGAAAACAATACGCTTTCAGTTCTAGATAACAGGAAATAGGGCACCTGGACTCCAACACATGAGATGATCTAAAGCCCATCTGATCAGTCTGGCCCTCAGCTGTTGGATGCACGTTCTCAGCATGCTTTCAGTTTGAGGGATAGTTAGAGGATTAGGCCTGAGCTTATTACCGGAGGTCTACCTTGGAAAAGCCTCAGTGTCTGAACTGCTCTGGTGGAATGAACACACCTCCTCCCTCATTCAGACACCGAGACTGCAGACTGGTAATGCTCACATGATGGGACCTGTAAGGGTTTTGAATTTGTAGCTTCCGCATGAAGGATGGCAGGTGATGCAGTATTGTAAGACTATGTGCGTTGGTTCTCTTGGCTGTGATTTCTGACACATCCTCTTCCCCCACCCTCACTCACTAATGAGAGGTAAGGAGAGGCTGGTGAGGTGAGGTAGAGTTTCCTACCCAGAGCCTGAGAACTGCTTTCTTTTGTTTAGCCTCTCAGGGAAGTAACTAGAATTTCTCTTGCCAATAAATTAAAAATGAGAGAAGGAGAAATATGTTCAAGATATCTCCTAATTAGAGCTTTGGAAATACTTAGTTTTTTGGAGATGTTATTAATAAAGTTACAGTAATAAAAAGCAGGTTAGGTTATTTTAAAATGGGCTTAACATGGCAGAAGGAAGGAATTAAGGTTAGATGTTTTTGTTTTGTTTTTTTGGAACACAGTCTGGCTATGTAGTGTAGGGTGGCCTTAAATTCACTGTATACCTTAGGCTAGCCTCAAACCTACGGTGATTCTCCTGCCTCAGTCTTTGAGTATAGGTGTACACTACCATACCTGGCTGGATATTTATGACTGCAGTAGAATGGTCTAAAGTAATTGCTGTCATTGAGAGCTTATATGTACAAGGCAGTATGCTGAGTTATTTATATTGTGCTTCCTGCATTAATGGGGTTAAAGACTGTTGTATCCATAGAGTGGGTCACTGATGTATCAGGTAGTTTGTGAATATGTCGGGATTTAAACCCCACTTCCAAGATTTTGACTTCAAAGATTTTACTCCTTACACACCATCCTACTCAGAACTGCAGATCCTTTTTTTAAAATTATGGTATGATTCACGATAGAACTCCATTCCCTCCCCTTGTCATCGTCTAGGGAGAAAACTAAAGTTGCCAAAGTTAGCCCAGGAGTGGAGGATGGACCTGACACCAAGAGAGCAAAACTTGATTCATCTGAGACTATGATGGTCAAAAAGGTACAGTACTTGCCATGTGAGGAGCCCCAAACTCTGGGGCTTTATTGGAGCTGGGCCTTGTCAATTGCAAATAAGAAAAGCAAACAACATGAGTTCTTTCAGGATAAGCATGAGGACCCATGCTTATCCTGCCCAACGGAGGTGGCTGTGCCTAGTACCAGTTAGCTGTTACTCTGAGGGAATGAGTTTTAGCGTGAATTTTCAAGAGAATTGCAAAGGCCAGTTCTACTGTGTACCATGTCAGATTTTTTTTTTTTTTTAGTTTTTTTTTTTTTTGGTTTTTGGAGACAGGGTCTCGCTTTGTGGTTCAGGCTGGCCCTGAGCTCAGCCTCAAACTCACATCACAATCCTCCTGCCTCTGCCTCCCGAGTGCTGGGATTACAGGCGTGAGCCACCACGCCCGGCACTGTGGTATGTGGTACTGGTTGCTGCTGGATGTGGGTCTCCACACCCAGTATTGTTATGTGGTTACTGGGGAATCAAACCCGGGTCCTTGCGCTTGCGAGACAGGCACTGGAACCACTGAGCTTACTCCCCGGCCCTTTTTTAGGTTTTTTGAGACAGGGTCTCGCTTTTGTGGTTCAGGCTGGCCCTGAGCTCAGCCTCCAACTCACATCACAATCCTGCCTCTGCCTCCCGAGTGCTGGGATTACAGGCGTGAGCAACCACGCCCGGCACTGTGGTATGTGGTACTGGTTGCTGCTGGGTGTGGGTCTCCACACCCAGTATTATTACGTGGTTACCGGGGGAATTGAACCCAGGCCCTTGCGCCTGCAAGACAGGCGCCGGAACCACTGAGCTAACTCCCCGGCCCCCCCATGTCAGATTTTTTTTAACACTGGCAGCATTCTAAAATCACTTCGAATGATGTTTGGTCAACATTATGGCATCCACACAAAACATGCCTGTGTGGCTTACTTGGATTACCACTTTTGACCTCTGCTGCATGGAGTAGTTTCAAAGATTTGAAGCTATTGCTTGTTTTTGGAGACAAGGTCTCACTTTGTAGTACAGGTTGGCCCTGAACTCAGCCTCGAACTCAGCAGTCCTCCTGCCTCTGCCTTCCTATTGCTGGGATTATAGGTGGGAGCCACCATGCCCTGCATTGTGTTATATGGTACCACTGATTGAACTCGGGACCTTGTGCTTGCCAGACAGACCCTGGAAACCTGGCCCAGAAGCCGTTACTTTTAAACAAATAATTTTTTCCAGATACACTGATAAGCCCTCAGTGTGGCCAGTTTCAACCCAACCTAACCCCTTTGCACAATGAAATCAGGTGTAGGCAAGTACTCTGCCACTGAGCTATACAGCCCTAGTCCTTTCTTCTCCCCTTCAAAAAAAACTTAGCTTAGGGCCAGGGATATAGCTCAGTGGTTCCGGCGCCTGTCTCGCAAGCACAAGGACCCGGGTTCAATCCCCGGTAACCACATAACAATACTGGGTGTGGAGACTCACCCCAGCGGCAACCAGTACCACATACCAGTGCCGGGCGTGGTGGCTCACGCCTGTAATCCCAGCACTCGGGAGGCAGAGGCAGGAGGATTGCTGTGAGGTGAGTTTGAGGCTGAGCTCAGGGCCAGCCTGAACCACAAAGTGAGACCCTGTCTCAAAAAAACCTTAAAAAACAAAAAACAAAAAAAAAAAACTTAGCTTAGTCCTCTTTTCAATGTTTATTTTTGAATAGGAACTCATTAAATTTCCTAGGCTGGCCTCAAACTTGTGAGCCTCTTGACTCAGCCACCTAGATTAGCTTAATTATAGGTGTATGCCACCATGCCCTGGCTGATTTCTTTTCTTTCACCAAATAATATTTAGTGATACTATAAATAAGTATATGTATATGTGTGTTCACATATGTGGGGAAAGCGCGCACGTGCGTGTGCGTGTGTGTATACGTATATGGCAGTCCCAGGGATTGATCCTACAGCTTTGAGTATCTTGGCAAGCATTCTACCACGAATCACATACCGAGTCCTTTGTTCTTTGTTTTTATATTTTGGATTTTTCCAGAAACAAGCTCTTGCCAAGTTTCTTGGGGCAGTTTTAAATTTATGTTCTTTAAGTACTTTGGTCTACAGGCATACCCAGCCTCTGCAGTGCAGAGGATTAAACCCAGCATTACTCTACCATTGAACAATGTCCTTAGCCCTTTTGTATTTTGAAATAGGGTCTCATTAAGTTACCAAGGCTAGTCTCAGATTTGTTATCCTCCTGTCTCAGCCTCCTTGGTAGCTGAGATTACAGATCTTTGGTAGCATGTGCAGTTTAGTTACATGCTTTGTAATGTGGTTTATGTTAGGACTTGAGCCTCTGTTTGAATCTGTTGAGTGAACTTAATTTATTCTCAAGAAAGGAATGGGACAGCGCCTGCCTTGCAAATGCAAAGTCCTGGGTTTGATCCCTGGTAAGGGCGTGGAGACTCTTGTGTCCACTGGCAATTAGTAGCACATACCACGGTGCTGGGCATGGTGGCTCATGCCTGTGATCCTAGCACTCAGGGAGGCAGAGGCAGGGGGATTGCTGAGTTCAGGACCAGCCTGAACTACAAAGTGAGACCGTCTCAAAAAAAAAAAATTAAAAATTAGAAAGGAATGGGAAAAGGATCAATAGATGGCCTCTGTAGCTGCGGTTGGAATCTGAGAAGGGACTCATGTGATGGGACAAATAATGTGAAGTGGCCCAAATTGGTTTTGTTGAACTGAAAGACATGACCGAGGCCATATTTACTTTTTGCTTTGTAGATTTAAGTGGTCATAATGTCGAGTTAGAATTACTCTGGCGGGGGCATTCTAAAGAGTGCAGAAACCACAGGAGAGACTTGCGGAGAAACCACAGACGTGGGGCTCTCAGGGGCTGCGGCGAGGGCACGCTAGGGATTTTCTTTCTTTTGCTCTTTGTGTTTGTATTGGAATAGCTTGATGCTGTGAGTGTGATACAGAAGGATTATTACGCCCTAATTTTAGTGTCTATTCACAGGACCATAATTATCCAGAGTTGAACATTGGTGTTTTGGCCAAAACTTTGGTTCTTTTCTTTCTTACCACCCCCCTCCCTTTGGAGGCTCAGTCAAGCAGTCAAGCTTTATCTGAATAGCTCCGTGAGTTTGATGGGGGGAGATAAATTGTTAACAAACGGAGGAGTACAAAAGCAGCTTTGTGGGTGCTGTCAATGTATAAATCACACCCTCTTACAAGTGTGACACTTGGCCTTGGTGTGCAGGGTTTTATGGCTTAAGGGCCTTCTCTGATTGAGGCGCGCTTACATTCAAATGCAGAGCTCCCTAGCTTTGTTAGCCGTTCACAGCTGGAAGTTTCCCTGGAGTTGATTCCGTAGATGCCCCCTGGGGTGGACCTGAAACCTCTTTTGGGAGCCACTTTATCTTACTACCCGGAGAATGTGGCAGCTCCAGCAGGCGCTCAAACCATTCCTCAGGGCACTACAGTCAGAGTTTTTTGTGCAGCTTCTTCCTACATGGGGTGAATTTGAAGGTATCAAAATATTCCCCAGCTGACATTGTTAGTCAGCTGTTACACTTGCACAATTCAAGCCTGGATTCCAACCCCTAGCCAGCGCAAGGTTGGAGGCATTCAATACATTCCTGATGACAGTCCCTGGGATTCCAGACCTTGTCTTTGTGTGGCCTTCCAACCCCTCTAGAAGGGCTGGGCTGCACTGGGTTTTGGCCTTGGCTTTGTCACCTTATAATAACATGCTTCTCTGTGTTGACAGAAATGGCCCTATGATTTTGAAGTTATGTTTGAACTCAGAAATTCTGGATTCATATTCGACCCTTTTGCCCAAATTGTACAGAATAACTAGTTGGATTATGCAGAGAATACAGAATGGGGGTGGGAGAGAAGCCACTTCCTGTTTCCTGTGAAAGGTTTCTGGTTAGAGTTCCCTTCCCTTCCCCCATTCCTAGGTTAGATCAAACATTGTAAAGCCACTTTTGCTTCAAGGTACACTTTGTGCTCCTAAATTAGAAACTTTAAAAAACAAAGAGGAAAAACAGAAGTTGTGGTTTTCACACCATCTAGGAAGATACTGGGCTTTTCTAGCACATGTGCCATCATGATAAATAATGCAGTGGGAAAATGCTCAACCCTCTCGTCGTTTGTTTGCTTCCTTTAATGCCCAGGAGAAGTCACGAGATAGATTTAATCAGAATTGTCACAAGCCTAATACAGACACTACCATGCAGCTGACAAAGGAGAACAATGCAATGGACATTGTTACATAGGGCTGCAATCCCAGCACTCTTGGACTCTGAGGCAGGAGAATTGTGAGTTTAAGCCCAGTCTGGGCAATTTTAAAAGGCAGAATGACACTGTCCAGAAATTCTGATGTTTGTTTTATTTTGTTTCTTGGTACTGGGAATTGAACTCAGGACCTTGCACTTGCCTGGTAGGCATCATGCTGCTGAGCTGTATTCCCAGTCCTTTGAGGTTGTTTTTTTAAAAACTTTGTTTTGTTTGTAGTTTTTAAGAGCAGCTATAGTAGGTTTATGTAGCTGCAGCCAAAGTGGTCATAATCAGAAGGACGCTGGAGTAGTGCTGAATAAACAAATGTGATCTAAAAAGGCTCATGGGATGACCTGGGCTGTTAGGGAGCACTTCAGCCCTGGAGGTCCTGGGCTTTAGTGCCCTGTTGTTAGTGTTTCTCCTCACTTTGTGATTCCCAGAAGAGAATCTCCTGTTGGCCTGTCTAGAACCATTTGCCTACTCACCTCTAGCTGTCACCCATAACTGGGAACTGTTATACACTACAAAGAGGGCCACCACGGATCCTTCTTCCAGACACCATAAAATATCTCTAGAAGACTCCACAGATAGACCCAAGATAAATAAATTAGTATACCTAAGGTTGCAAGTTAGAGTTAGAACTGGGACAGCTCTGCTCTTAGACCCCGTGGCCCTGGTACTCCACAAAGCCCACCCTCAGCCTTCTTCTAGCCATTCCCTTTGTGAGATCAAGACTTTGTACCTACCAAGGGAACAAGTACCTTTCCCTTCTGTTCTAGACCCCAAAGAACATTTATGAGGAGGCCGAAAGCCCCCTAAAACCATGACTTATAGGGCTGGGGACTTAGCTCAGTGGTTCCGGCATCTGCCTGGCAAGCGGAAGGTCCTGAGTTCAATCCCTGTTACGACATACCACAGTGCCAGGTGTGGTGGCTCACACCTGTAATCCCAGCATGGGGGAGGCAGAAGCAGGAGGATTGCTGTGAGTTCGAGACTAGCCTGGACCACATAGTGAGTTTAGGGCCAGCCTGAACTACAAAAGAAGACCCTGCTTCATAAAAAAACCAAAACCAAAACAAAAAACCACACATGACTATTTAATCTTCACTAACAGCTTGAGCTTTCATCTGTCAAATCCATTTTGGTCCTCAGTAGGCTCCGTTGTGAACTGCTTGGGAGTTGGGAGCCCTTGCTTCACTGAGCTTCCTAAAAGCAGTCCAAAGGCCTCCTGTGGTCACGTCTGCTTGTGACACCAGGATTTGGGAGGCTGAGGCAGAGCATCACTGAGGGGAGGCCAGCCACGACTACATAGTGAGACCCTGTTTCGAACAAACAACAAAAAAAGTACAGTGTTACCATGATTTTTAAATTATCTGTGGTTGAGTGAGGGAGAAGAAAAGAATGTAAATTCAAAAGGATGCATGTGTCATTGTAGTTAAGCATTTGAAAAGTAGCTGCATTAGTACTAAGAATTGTTTTATTTGAATCATTGGATGGTAAGCTGCAACACAGTGCCCCAACTGACACCTCCAAATATTTTAGTCTATATTTTCTCAAGTAAGATACTTGCTATAAACCCAGGTCAGAGAGAAATCAATTTACATATCATGCTTGCTTTTCTTTTTTTTGACATAGGGTCCTGCTTTGTAGTTCAAGCTGGCCCTGAGTTCACTGTATAGCCCAGGTCAGTCTCAGACTTTCAGCAATCCTCCTGCCTCTGCCTCTCGAGTGCTGGGATTACAGGCATGAGCTAACTGCCGGACCTTACTGACAATTTTTTTTTGCCAGTTTTGATAATAAGATCCTTAATGATGCCAGGTTGCAGTTTAGGACATGCCTATAGCTGGATTTTCATAACACCTTTGAAAATTACAAGCTAAGGGGCCGGGGATATAGCTCAGTGGTTCTGGCGAGCAAGCACAAGGACCTGGGTTCGATTCCCCAGTAACCACATAACAATACTGGGTGTGGAGACTCACCCCAGCAGCAATCAGTACCACATACCACAGTGCTGGGCGTGGTGGCTCACGCCTGTCATCCCAGCACTCGGGAGGCAGAGGCAAGAGGATTGCTATGATGTGAGTTTGAGGCTGAGCTCAGGGCCAGCCTGAACCACAAAGCGAGACCCTGTCTCAAAAAAAAAAAAAAAAGAAAATTACAAGCCAATTATTTTGTAAAATGTCCCTGTCTGCATATTTGATATTTTCTTATAATTTGATGCCAGTTACACATGTGTGGCAAGAACACCCAGGAACGCATTCTTCCCGTGGCATCCTGTGATCTGGCACGTGGTTTGTTGGTGCTGCTAATGTCATTGTTGAAGATTTCTGTGAGACATTTGAAGTTACTCTTGGCCTTCTGTGAATAATGGGTATTTTGTGAAGAGATAGTTGAACATGTTATGTTAATGTCATTCCTCATCAAACTTTTGGCTAATTAATTTTAGATCCATAGACTAATGGATTCTATTTTAAGATGTTTTATATTATTTATTCATATGAATTTATTGTCCAACTGTCCCAGGTTTGTCCAGTGAGAGCTTTAAGTTGGCTCCTGTTTCACCTGAGCACTTCCTTTGTAGCATGGTAAGATACTCCAGGCTCCTCACATACTCCCCCAACACCAGCTTTGAAAGCAGCTGTTTCTCTAAGGAGGAGTGTTTCTGTGAGTGAGGAGTGGTAATTAGAAACCAGGAGGTAGAAGTTAAATATGCTTGTGCTACTAGGGTGTTTTTACTTTTGGTTAGACATTGCTTAGCACACACAGCTAGTTAGTGTGGGTATGTGTATACATACATACGTTTGTATGTGTGTATATATGTACATATGTATGTATGTTTCTGTGAATATCAGAAAGGAGTTCACATTGTTACCTCCCAGTGGGAGAGTCATTTGCCTCTCAAATTCTCTTTGGCAGTCAAGCCAGGTCTCAAAATTCTCAGTAAATATAGTACACTTGCTGCATCAAGCCTTCGAGTGCAGTCACTCTCCCATTGCTGTCCTGGGGCGGAGGAGGATGTGCTTACTGTGCTCTGAGCCCTCTGGCCTGGCCACCAAGCCCAAGGCCCCTCTAGCACTCTGGCTTTGCCTTGGTGTTTTTCCCAGCAATTGTTTTCGATTGGATTACTCATTTTTAAAATTAAAAAAAAATTTTTTTTGAGACCAGGTTCTCACTTTGTAGTTCAGGCTGGCCCTGAGCTCACTATATGTAGCCCAGGCTAGCCTTGCACTCTCAAAGTTCCCCTGCCTCTGCCTCCCAGGTGTTGGGATTACAGGTGTGAACCACCACACCCAGCATTGTGGTATGTGGTTCCGGGGATCCAACATGGGATCTTGTATTTGCCAGGCCTACATGGGAACCACTGAGTTAAATCCCTGGCCCATCTTTGTTTTTTTGTAACAAGGTCTCACTGTACTTCCTGTATATTGCAGGCTAACTTTGAACTCACTGTGTAGCCCAAGCTGTCCTTGAACTTGCAGCAATCTTGCCACAGCCTTTTGGGTGCTGGGATTGTAGGTGTGTACCACCAGGTCTGGCACTGTTTATATTTCAAAATAAAACATGTCATCGCATTTTCTAAGATAGCTTTATTTAGGGCTAAAGAGGGGTTGTAGAGGATTTGCAGATCTGGGTTCAATTCCCAGCCCCAGTGATAACTTGATTCAGCATTATGAGTTTCAGCCAGACTTTCTCCTACTCCCGGGCCTGTGCCAGTGCTATTCACTTTCCGCAGCCATTTCCACAACTTTTGTCCCATACTGGTTATTGTTTTTCTTACCATTATTGTCATTCGTCATCAAGCCATTCTTCTGAAAAATGTTTTAATATAATATTACAATGAATATTTTATTGTATATCTTTAGCTGTACATAGATGCTTCTTACTCGTGCAAGTATTTGTGTAATGTGCATACTTCTAGATTTAAGGGAGTAGCGCGGACCCCAGGCTGGGAGCTCGGCTCTGTTCTCCCTTAGCACAGGGTGCATGGTGCCTGTTACAGATCCCATGTACCGAGTGGCCCGCAATGAGTGCTCAGCAAGCATTTCTTCAATTGAGTGGGCCTTAGCTTCAAGAGAAACCACAGTACAGTTTGAATAGTGAAATTTTGGCCCAGGACTTAGCTCAGTGGTTCTGGTGTCTGCCTGGCAAGCGTAAGGTCCCAAGTTCAGTCCCTGGCACCGCATACCACAGTGCTGGGCATGGTGCCTCATTCTTGTAATCCCAGAACTCAGGAGGCAGAAGCAGGAGCATTACCCAGTTTGAAGCTTGCCTGGGCTACATAGTGAGTTCAGAATTGCCCTAAACTATAAAGCGAGACCCTGTCTCAAAAGAAAAAAATGTAAAAAAATAAAAATAAAATAGTGAAATTTCTCTGAGATGAGAAAGTTGCCTTTTTGTGGTTTAACATCAACACATTTCATCCTTAAGCATTTCTGCCTTTTCTCAACAGAAGGTGGTTTTCTGCCCGGTCAAGGAGGCGCTGGAGGTAGACTGGAGCAGCGAGAAAGCCAAGGCTGCCCTGAAGCGCACAACTTCCGATTACTTTCTCCTGCAAGGTGAGGCTGGCCGAGCTCTGCAGGGTGGTGTGTTTGCTCTGAGTCGAACCTTCTCCCTCTGGTTCTTAGTTGGCCCCTCTAGAAGTCAGTGGGGCTGAAGCTCCACACTGATGTCTGTTTAATGCAGATTTTTGCTTTTTTCTGTTGAAATGACTTACCCTCTGGAATTGAGCCTTAGAAAAATAGTATCACAAACCCAGCACCTTCTCTTTCCTCCTGCTTTTCTTTTTTTCACCTTCTCCGTTGGCTCAATACCAGCACCAGTGTCCCTTACCAAACTGAAACCTGCAGAGGTGCTTGGTTCTTAGGGGTTCCCCCAACTCCCATCACTATTAATGAGCTGCTTTTCAGTTCATTTTTGCTGGTTCTTCGTGAGATCTTAGCAGAATGTTGACTGGCTGCCGTTATTCTTCTGTGCCTGGTACTTCTAATTTTTAAACTATTATTTGAAACTGTTGAAAATACTGAATGATGAGCTGGGGAGTTAACTCAGTGGTTCCAGCCCCTGTCTTGCAAGCGCAAGGGCCCGGGTTCGATTCCCCAGTAACCACATAACAATACTGGGTGTGGAGACTCACACCCAGCAGCAACCAGTACCACATACCACAGTGCCGGCGTGGTGGCTCACACCTGTCATCCCAGCACTCGGGAGGCAGAGGCAGGAGGATTGTGATGTGAGTTTGAGGCTGAGCTCAGGGCCAGCCTGAACCACAAAGCGAGACCCTGTCTCAAAAAACCTAAAAAAAAAAAAATACTGAATGATAAGCACAAGTTATATGTCATTCAAACTGGTCTAGGCAATTCTGGGATTATAGATATCGTGTATCACCACACCTGGCCTGCTCTCCATATTTAAAAAAATTTCTATGTATGTATTATTTATGAACGAATGAGAGACCAAGGTAGCCTCTTTTTTTTTTAAACACAGGGTCTCGCTTCATAGTCCAGGCTGGCCCTGAACCTCACTATGTAGTCCAGGCAAGCCTGGAACTCACAGCAGTCCTCCTACCTCTGCCTCCCAAGTGCAGGTGCCAGAACCACTGAGCTAAATCCTCAGCCTAGAACCAAGCTAGTCTTGAACTCTTGGCTCTCCACATCAGCCTCTTTTGTAGCTATGATGACAGGTGCATTCTGCCTTACCTCCTGCTTAAAATAGAATCTATTTTTAAGCAAGGAAACTGAGGCACAGATTAAGGATACTACTCATCTCAAGGTTATATAGGAAGTAGTTGTAAAAATGTTAACGAGTTTAAAATAACTTATACTTACCATAGGATATACCTGAAAAGCACAAAGAAGGAAAAATACTACCACAGCATTTTTGTATTTTGTGTTTTTTTTATGTTATACTGCATATGGCAGAATATTTATACAGGATTCTGGAGTCCCTCAGTCACCTATCTTAGCCTTGTCTGTCTACTCCCAAGTCTAAAGGAAATTAATTTCTCTGTATAACTAACTCCTTCTTAGGAATAGAGATATAGCTCTTACTTAGAGAACCTGTGAAGTATCCTTTGGTTGCATTTGGACAATTTCCAGCTCTCCTTTGGCCTGTGCTGAATTGAGCTGTATCCCCCTCTTCTTACTTCCTATGCAGTGGGAAATGTAACTCTCTTTATTCAATACCTAGTACCTCCAGAAAAGGAGGGAGTTGAGATGTGTTAAGCAGGAAGTGAGTCAGGCATGTGGCCAGGGCAGGCTTATGGGACCTGGAGTGGAGGGAGTTCTGGCTGGGGTCAGAACAGTGGCCTGCGCAGTCAGGGGTCACTGTGAGCGCAGTGCCTGGAGCATGTAGGACGTGAGTTGTTCAGACCCTGGCACATAAGAAGCCCTCAGGAAACAGCATGTATGGGGTATAACCTGTACAGGGGTGATGTGAGCCTTTCTAAATGATGCTCTTGAAAATGACCCGGTACTTGAATTAACATAACAAAACAAGTCTTAACTGGGGCTATTGGGCTGTGTCTGCACAGCAAGACATTTTGTGTTTTTTGAGACAGGGTCTCGCTTTGTAGTTCGGGCTGGCCCTGACCTCACTATGTAGCCCAGGCAAGCCTGGAACTTGGGGGTCAATCCTCTGCCTCCTGAGTGCTGGGATTATAGATGTGAACCATCACACCTGGCATTGTGGAATGTGACACCAGGAATCAAACTGGAACTTGGGACCTTGTGCTTGGCAGACAGCCGCTACAACCACTGAGCTAAATCTTTGCCCATGTTTGTGACATTTAAGAGTGGTTATATATATTGAATGCTACTTGCCATGTTACAGGGCACAGTGATAAACAGTCGACATATTCTTCCTCATTCTCATGACAACCTTTATTTTTAGGGTTTTTTTTGTTTGTTTGTTTGAGACAGGGTCTTGCTTTGTGGTTCAGACTGGCCCTGAGCTCAGCCCCCAACTCACATTACAGCAATCCTCCTGCCTCTGCCTCCTGAGTGCTGGGATTACAGGTGTGAGCACCACGCCCGGCACTGTGGTGTGTGGTACTGATTGCTGCTGGGGTGAGTCTCCACACCCAGTATGGTATGTGGTTACCGGGGATTGAACCCTGGTCCTCGTGCTTGCAAGACAGGCGCTGGAATCACTGAGCTAAATCCCCGGCCTCTCATGACAACCTTTGAAGTGTAGTTGTCAGCCCATTTTCCTGGGAGGTGACTGAGACTAAATATGTTGTGATGCTCCTTTATGTACTCAGCTTCACTGGCAAAGCGAGAATGGAAGCCAGTGCATGTGTTGGGCCTGTGGATTGTGCCTTGACCTGGATAGTGTACATGTCCAAGCGAAGGATTTTGTTACAGGAGCTGTGCTTGTTAGGCACACAGGATTCCTTTGCCATACAGAAAACTGGTCCAAATATTATCTACTCAGGGCTAGAGTACTTGCTCAGCATTACCGTGAGTTCAGTTCCTAACACTCCAAAAAAACGACATCTTGAATACTTTCCTGTGAAACACTTGAATTTTATTTTTGCTAGAAAAGTATCAGGAAAAAAAAATTTTTTTTTTTTTTTTTAGGTTTTTTTTTGAGACAGGGTCTCGCTTTGTGGTTCAGGCTGGCCCTGAGCTCAGCCTCCAACTCACATCACAATCCTCCTGCCTCTGCCTCCCGAGTGCTGGGATGACAGGCGTGAGCCACCACGCCCGGCACTGTGCTATGTGGTACTGGTTGCTGCTGGGTGTGGGTCTCCACACCCAGTATTGTTATGTGGTTACCGGGG
>PVIR01033079.1:0-18111 GCA_004026965.1 Petromus typicus | reverse complement strand
GGTTCAGGCTGGCCCTGAGCTCAGCCTCCAACTCACATCACAATCCTCCTGCCTCTGCCTCCCGAGTGCTGGGATTACAGGCGTGAGCCACCACGCCCGGCACTGTGGAATGTGGTACTGGTTGCTGCTGGGTGTGGGTCTCCACACCCAGTATTGTTATGTGGTTACCGGGGAATCGAACCCGGGTCCTTGCGCTTGCGAGACAGGCGCCGGAACCACTGAGCTAACTCCCCGACCCTAAAACTGTAATTTTTAAGAGGGAAAAATATTGCACAAGCAATGCAGATCTGAGCCAAACCCAGTGAAGGAATTCTTATGCAGTGTTTCTTGTATTCATTACAATCACTCACAAATTCCTTTAGCACCTGCAGTCATAAGACATTATTTCTAGTAAGAAGAAACTTCACTTATGGGCAGGGCAGCCTATTCAGTTCTTCAATAGATTCAACTATTGAATTCAATCGAATATATTTATAGCAGACTAACTACTATTCTAGGCATTTGCAATATATCATTCCTTACATTGAACTTAATATGGTATGTGCTTCAATGTGCTTCTTTCCAATTGGATTATATGCTTAATCAATAAAATTTATATGCCTTCAAACCATGGTTATTTCTTCTAATAAATTGGAATTTTGACCTACTCATCATTGTTAGAATATTCATTGTTAATTTGCATTCAGAGAAGTAATTTGATTCCTTCTCTCTAGTGGCATATTCAGCAGAGAGTAAAAATTGACAATATAGATACATTCTCTGTACAGCTGTCTTTCAGTGCAGTTTCTCAGAACTTTGACAGGTAATGTACATTTGCCCTCTTCTATGGGTAGCTAGACGACATTTGCTTCATAAATTGTCAGCATGTTCTTTCTTCGAAGTTGTAAAGATGACCTTAAACAAAGACAAATGTCTTGTTAGAATACTAAATTTTTTTTTCTAAAAAGATTTAGCCTTGATATGGAATATCAAAATCTTTTCTTTTAAGCTCATCTGGAACTTTAAAACTCAAAAAAGTTAAGAGTAGGTCTGAATTATTGATTTTCGACTTAGGCGTGTACCCCCAATTTCTCCACTAATAATAAATATTGAGTATATTGGTTACAACATTCAAACTCTAGAGTATTATGTAATGTAAATACTTGTTTCACTTTTTACATTTTATTGTTCTCCTCCACTTTAAACTATTCTTGGGTAAGCCAGAAATTTAGCTAGGTGGAACCAGCATGTACTTTGCAAGCTGAGAGCCTGGCTAGATCACCCCGGTTACCACATACAACAATTTTGGGCATGCTGGCTCATGCCTATAATCCCAGCCCTCAAGAGGCAGAGGCAGGAGGATTGCTGAGTTCAGGGCCCTCATGGGCTATGCAGTGAGCTCAGGGCCAGCCTGAACTACATAGCCAGACCCTAAAGAGAAAAAAAAAATGGGCACACTGTCATTTGCAGCTCCCCAAGATTTGCCAATACCAATCTCCTTTTCACAATGAAACTCAAATACTATTTATTAAATTTCTGATTTTTAAAAAGTATGGCATTATTTTTACATGATACAAGGTATTATTCTGAAAATTTCTTGTCGAATGTGTCCTGTGTCCTTAGGTGACATTACAGACAGTGCTCTTAGTCCCTTTTTATAACATACAAAGGGGACAATATGTATATAGGTTTAAGGGGTTTCAGGGTGGGCAAGGGCATGAGAAAAAGTGAGAATTAAGTCATGTCAGCTCCAGGCACAAATTCTCAATCTTCATTGTAATCATTATATGTATATAAAATGCATCAACAAAATCAGTTTTTAAAAAGAGCAATATATCTTCAATATCTAAACAAAAAACTAAAGAGACATACTTGCATTATTTTTCCCCTTTCCACAATACTTTTTAAACAGGTTAGGTAAAACTCTCGAAGACATTGGCTTAGGGAAAGACTTCATGAACAAAACTTCTATAGCACAGGAATTGGCTGAATAAATCAACAAATGAGACCTCATTCTTTTAAAAAGTGGCTGCACAGCAAAGGAAACCACCAACAAAGCAAAAAATCAACCAACAATGTGGGAAAAAATCTTTACCAGCTGTTCCTCAGTCAAAGGGCTACTATCTAGAATATATAAAGAGCTAAAAAAAAAAAAACAATCAGCCCACCCAAATTTGATGACCCAGTTCAAAAATGGGCATCTGAAATGAACAGATATTTTTCAGAGGAAGAGGTAAGAGCAGCTAAGAAGCATATGAAGAAATGCTCAACATCATTAGTCATTCGAGAGATGCAGATGAAAACAACAGTGAGATTTCATCTCATTCCACATAGAATGGCTGCCATTTCAGATTCAGCCAACGGCAAATGTTGGCGAGGCTGCAGAGAAGAAAGAACCTTTCTCCACTGTTGGTAGGACTGTAGACTCATACAACGCCCTGTGGAGATCAGTTTGGAGATTCCTCAAAAAGCTAGGATTGGAGGTCTCGTTTGACCTGGCCATTGTCCTACTAGGTACATACAAGAATTAAAAGACTCATATCACAGTGACATATGTGCACCCATATTTATAGCAGCCAAATTTGTGATTGCTACATCTTGGAAACAACCCAAGTGTCCATCAACTGGAGACTGGATAAAAAAGCTGTAGTTCTTCTACAGAATAGAGTATTACTCTGCCATAAAAAATGATAAGTTTGAATCATTTATACTCAAATGGACATCCTCATAAGTGAAATAAATAGGTCACAGATAGGTACATATCACATCTTTTCTCTGGTATGAGAAAATAAAGATGTAAATGAGTCCTAGAGTTTTATGTTATATATTGTGAAATGGGAAATGCTCAAATTAAAATAGGGTGAAGGGGGAAAATAATAAGATTATAACAAAAAAGTAAGGAAACAAATTTTATTTATATGGGGGGGTGATAGGACGGGTAGAGCTGTGGGATAAAATGAAAATTAAGTTGTGTCTTATACTGGTACAAATCCCCATTATGGAGTGCAATCATGATGCATATATGTAATGTACCAATAAAGATTTAAAAATTATTTATATAAGTCCATTTCTGATACATAATGTTTACACTGTCATGGAGAGTTGATATATATAAATATCACATCTTAGTCCTTTTCAGTTTTGGCCTCTGGATCCTCCCCACTCTAGATTCTCCATCCTCTTCCCATCTATAAATATATACATTCATCTACCTTTTATTTTGTTCTTCAAATTATTTATACTTTCAATTTCTCACATAAGAAAAACATGATATTTAGGCTGTGTGTCTGCTTTCTTTTGCAAAGCATCATGGTCTTTAGATTCATTTTCTTACAAATGTTTCAAATTTATTCTTGTTGTTATTGAGTACCATTCCACTGTGTATATATACCACATTTTCTTTATCCATTCATCTGCTCATCCCCATGGGGCAATTCCTAGATTCAACTATTTTCAAAAAATTGATAGTATTGATATATTTTGTATATATAATGACTACATTTTAAAGGAATGGCTGAAAATTTTTTGCAACACTTTCATATTATATTACACATGAAGGAGATGCATATTCAATATAAATCTGTAATAGTGTTCAGATTTTTCTTCAAATAATACCTAGTGCCACAATGTGTAAAAAACAGGAGCACAGGACTGGAAAAAAATACAACTTTTTTTTCTTTCTTGGATCTTTCTGTGTAGTGTCATCATGGTCTTGAACTCCCAGTGATCCTCATACCTCAGCCTCTTTAGTGGTGAGATTATAGGCATGTGCCACAATGTACATTGAAAATACTATTTTGAAGAAACTAATTTAGTATAAGAACTAGTCAATAGAGTTATTTTCTATGAAGTAAACTATTATGCTCCCTCTTCAAAATTGATAGTATTATAACATTCAAACACATACACAACCAAGTAGAAAGTGGAGGTGTGATAGATATCTTCAATAGATTGTCGGCATAAAGGCAATCACAATAATCTTTATAATATATATTATGTAAACACACAATACATTTGCATGTAACTTTCCTCTTTGTGGCTGTAGTCTGGGAATTTCTTTTAGTAGAGGGAGATGTACTTTGCTTGCTTTTGATCTTGTACTATTTGTGCATCATCGCTTGTCACTCACAGGGCAGTTCAAAACCCATTCAGATTCAGGACAACATCGTTGCTGCATATAATTAATTAAAATAATGATGCAGAAGTTCAAAGGCAGCAATATATACATCCAGCCACCCAAGAAGTTGAGAAAATTGAAACATTGGGAAAATACATTGAGTTCATATTTAAATAAAATTTTTGAAAATTAATTATGATTCAAATAGAAAACTGATTGTATGAGCACAATTTGATAGAGGCAGAATATTTAAACAGAAAAATTCAATATTACAATATTTTTTTCATTTTACTTGGTAGGTATATTTCATTTGTGGACTTCAATAAAGTTAATCTCTTTTTGCTTTGATCCATGATTTTTCGTTATATTTAATATATTAATTTTTCCTATATTGTTTTTCTAGGTAAGAGGACAATTGGAAAAGTTGTAGTTGAAAAGGTATTTTGTTTGTTACACAAAAAGAACGATTGGATTTCTAACAATGTTTTCACCAAAATAATCATGTATCCTGTTGGAAGTGGTAGTGTGAGGTGAACATGATAACTAGACTATGGAAACCTGGTTGGAAGTGGAAGTGGAAGCATCAGGTAACTGTGATTTTCCAACTGCTTGCTAAAAATAGTTAATTGAAACATAGTCACACTCATATACTTATACAGTTTTGCTAAATGTTTTTTCATTTCAAAACAGTTGTGACAGAGATCATGTGGTTTGATCAGAAAAGCCAGAATGTTTACTCTTTGGTCATTTACCATTTGATCCTTGCAGTAGAAATGTGGAAATATTACACTGATAAAACCAGTGGGTTGAATCTGCACTATTCATTATGAAAAAGAAGAAAAAGAATAGAATGAAGAGAAGAAAAGCAAAGACAAACTATAAAGTAGCAGGTGAAATGCATATAGAAAACACGTGTTCAGATATGATCTTTGTGGTTAAGCTAACAAAAGCATAGTAGTGATGAATAAAATTATACAGTATGTATAATTATGGTATGTATTAAAAGATGGAGACAGTGTAAAGAGATATTTAAAGAATAGAAAGATATAAGATTCTGATCACACACTTAAATAGGCCTCATATGATAAAGATACTCTGGATACTGACCCATTATCAAGATCAAAGGTTGAAAGAAGTCTCTATATGTAGCTTAGCCTTTTACTGAGATGAAAGTGGGATGTAGAAGAATGAATGTCAAGCATCGACAGCAATGTATTATCTAAGAGGTGTTGGGTTACAGTTATCTGTGAGATCTCTGGTTAGGGTCTATGATCCTGGGCTTTGCTGGAGTGCTTTGTAGAGAAATTCACTGTTAAAACAACATTGCTCTTCATGAAAAACTTTCTAAGAATAGGAAGCAATTCACATTTTAATTATGATTCTATGAGCATAAAGTATGAATATTGACTGGAAAGCAAGACACTCGGCTGAATGATGCCTGCAGAGGCTTTCCACAGCATTTTAAATACTTTTTCCTTATTTATCCAGCCTCCAGTTGATGGACATTTTGGTTGTTTCCAAGATTTAGCAATCACAAATGGAGCTGCTATACTCTGCCATTAAAAATAGTAAGATTG
Organism: Petromus typicus; assembly: GCA_004026965.1. Taxonomy (NCBI): domain Eukaryota; kingdom Metazoa; phylum Chordata; class Mammalia; order Rodentia; family Petromuridae; genus Petromus; species Petromus typicus. The sequence goes on along the minus strand of PVIR01033079.1, from coordinate 12,438 downwards.
AGCATTCATATTCAAATGTATATACCTTGAGGACATCCTCATAAGTGAAATAAATAGGTGACAGATGTGTAAACATCATATTTTTTTCTTTGGTATGAGAAAATGAAGTTGTAAATGAGTTGTAGTGTGTATAGTTGATATTGTGAAATAGAAAATATTTAAAAGGAAAGATGGTTTAGGGGTAAATAATGAGGGGAAAAAAGAATGTGATAGTAATAAAAAAGGAAAAAAAAAGTTTATATATATAGGGGGTGGGGGTTGCAGGGCAGGAGGAAAGGGGAAAAATGAGAATCAAGTCATGCCATATTCTGGTACAAACTATCAATGTTGAATGCAATGATGATGTTTATTCATAATGTACCAGTAAAGAATTTTTTTGTTAAAAAAACTTTTTTCTGTATTATTGTTGGGAACTATGAACAGCTTACTTGGACTTATTATTTACTTGCTTAGATTTACAGATGTCTGTGTTGCCCTGTGGGATCAAATATTGGGATTATTGCAGACATCTGCCTAGCCCTGTGGAGTTTTAAACTACAAGGATTACTGCACTAGGATTATTGGCTTTAAGATTTACTGGGACTTACTCAGATTTAAGGATGTCTTCTCTGCCTTATCACCTTCAACTGTAAGGATTGTTGTGGGACAGCCCTGTTTTATGTATGCTAGGATTATGGGTCAAAGCTTGGTACCAAATATAGATGTGATGAGCTCATGTTATCAGTTCTTCTGCTCCTACTCTGGCTGCTGAAGCATTTGACTTTTGGCTAATTCTGCTCAGAGTAGCAAGACTTGAGCATGGGATCAGCCTTTTCCTCAAAATTCTGACTTTGTTGTTTGTTGGCTGTTAATCCTTTTGCTGAAGGGTTCATGGGGCATTGGAGTTTGCCACAAGGGTTCTGACTGCGTCCTCTTCCCATGTAATATAATGCAAGTGCATACTAATTAAAAAAAGATAAAAACCATTCTGGGAAAACATTAATCAAAAAGATATAAGAATTCTACATAATATAATATAAATTTTAAAATATCAACAAAGAAAAACCCAGATCTTAATTGTTTCACTGCTGATTTGTACAATAACATTCACTTATATCACTACCTTCCAATCTCTTCAATGAAGTAAAAGGGAATAAATACTCCTGCATTCATTTTGGGAATTATTACCTTGATAACAAAATCAAGGAAAGGTTCAACTGAAAAAGAAAACTGCAGACCAGTCTCTCTAATGAATATCGATGTAAAAATCCTCAATAACGTACTGGCAAACAGAATACAGAGTATCATCAAGAAGATCATACACCTTGACCAAGTAGGATTAATTCCAGAGACCTAAGGACTCATGGATGATTCAACATATGCAAATCAATAACTGTGATATACTATAACAACTGAATCAAGCACAAAAAAATTACATGATCATCTCAATAGACAGAGAAAAAGCATTTGACAAAGTCTAACACTGATTTGTCATAAGAACACTACAGAAAATTAAAATAGATGTTTTTATCTCAATCTGATAAAATCCATCTATGAAAAACCAACAGCAACATTCAAACTGATTAAAAACTGAGTTTTAACTCTAAAATCAGGAAAAAAGACAAGGACGTCCACTAGCACCACTCCTATTCAACATTAGCCAGAGCAATCAGACAAGAAATAGGAAGAAAAAGAGAATAAAAATAGGAAAGGAAGTTATATTATCATTATTTGCAGATGACATGATATTTTACACAGTAGATCCACGAATTCCACCTTAATAACCCATTCAGTAGTGCAGCCTGATACAAAGCAAGCATTTAAGACTCAATACCATTCCTGTTCACAAATAGCATAGTACCTGAGAGAGAAATTAGTGAAACACCTTTCACAATAACATAGAAAAAGATGAAATTCTTACAAATTAATGTCATAAAGGAAGTAAAAAATCTTTACACTCAAAATTTATTGTACTCTGAAAAGAAAATCAAAGAGACTATCAGAAAAATGGGAATATATCTGAGAAGCTGGTCACTGGTAGCAGCATATACCAAGTGATGAGACAGTCTTTTGAAAGGTTTCCAATAATCTGTGTGAATCTTGAGTGCTTCTCTCTCATTTTAGCAGTCTTTTTTCAGCTGCTTATATTATTCAAGAGATTTTACTTCCTTTTTAAAAATTTTTATTATCTCTTGGTATGCAGGGTGCTCTTTAAATACATTTATGACTTTAGGGCCCAGGGTTTAGCTCAGTGGTTCCAATGGTTGCCGTGCAAGCACAGGGCCTGGGTTTAATCCCAAGTAATGTAAACACATACAACAATGACAGGTGTGGTGACTCACATCCATCAGCCATCAATACTGCATACCACAGTACTAGGCATGGTGGCTCACACCTCTAATCCCAGCACTCAGGAGGCAGACAGAAGGATTGCTGAGTTAGAGGCTGAGTGTAGGACCAGGCTGCGCTACAAAAGGAGACCCTGTCTCAAAAAGAAAAAGAAAAAAAAATAGGACCTCCAATCCCAGCTCTCTGAGAAATCTCTACACTGATTTCCACAGAGGTTGTACGAGTTGACACTCCCACCAACACTGGAGAAGCATTCCTTTTTCTCTGCAGCCTTGCCAACAGTTGTTGCTGGTTAACTCTGAAAGAGCAGCCATTTTTTATGGAGTGAGATGAAATTTCAGTGTTGTTTTCATCTGTATCTTTTGAATGATCAGTGATGTTGAGCATTTCTTCATATACTTCTTAGCTGCTCTTACTTCTTTCACTGAAAAGAATCTGTTCATTTCAGATGCCCGTTTTTAAATTGGGTCTTTGTGGGTGGTATAATATTTTTTAAGTTCTTAATATATTCTAGATAGTAGCCCTTTGTGTGAGAAATAGCTGATAAAGATTCTTTCCCACATTGTTGATTACCTTTTCACGCAGTTGGTGGTTTCCTTTGCAGTGCATAAGCTTTTTAATACAGTGAGATTCCATTTCTTGATTTTTTTTCTGCCAATTCTCATGCTGTACAGATTTTGTTCAGGAAGTCTTTTCCTAAGCCAATGTCTTCAAGAGTTTTCCCTAATCTGTTTTGCAGCATGTTTGGTGTATCTGTTTTAATGTTTAGGTCTCTAATCCACTTTGATTTTAGCTTGGTACACGGTGAAAGAGATAGGTCCAACTTAACTCTTTGGCAAGTTAGAGTGCAATTTTCCCAGCACCATTTGTTAAAAAGGCTATCTTTGTTCCATTGAGGATTTTTGGCTCCTTTGTCAAAGTTGAGGTGATTTAGAACAACCTCTGTGAAAATCTGTGTGGAGATTCCTCAAAAAGCTAGAGTTGGAGATACTTTTGACCCTGTCATTTCTCTGCTAGAATTAAAAGATTCATATCACAGTTACATATGTTCACCCATATTTATAGCAGCTCAGTTTGTGATTGCTAAATCTTGGAAGCAACCAAAATGTCCATCAACAGGAGACTAAATAAAGAAAATGTGGCTCTTTTACAGAATTAAGTATTATTTTGCCATTAAAAATGATAAGATTGAGTCATTCATACTTAAATTGATGTACTTTCAGAACATCCTTATAAGTGAAATAATTAGGTCACAGATGTGTGAATATCATATCTTTTCTCTGTATGAGAAAAGGAAGGTGTAAATGTTTCCTATTTTATACAGTAGATATTGTGAAATAGAAAATATTTAAGTGCAAAGAGAGTGCAGGGGTAAATAACAAGAAAAGAAAGAATGTGATAGCAATTTAAAGAAAAGGAAACAAAGCTTATGTATATAGGAATGGGAGGTTGCAGGGTGGGTAGGGGAAGGGAAAAAAATTAGAATCAAGTCTTGTCATATTCTGGTACAAATTCTCAATGTTATAGGCAATGATTATATATTCATAATGTACCAAGATGTTAATTTAAGAAAACACAAAAAAGAAAAATAAATCTTGACTTTAACTCTATTTTTTAGGAAAGGAAAGAGAAGAGAGTAAGGACAATGTCATATTTTGGTCACAAGGAAGCTAGAAATATTTTAAGAATTGAATACCACTGATAAATACTATATATATACACAGAATATCAAGCAAATATACTAAAATTTGTAGACAAGTATAATAATTCCTAAGCATTGACTTTAATACCTGGGCAAGTTTTCTATTGCCAGCTCAAAAGCTGCCATGTAGAAAAGGGAATACACATGCATTGGTTTTATCAAAATAAGCTAGTTACTTGGAGTAAAATACTTTTTAATACAGAGTCTCTGGAAAAATTGTATCAAGTGTAATGATTGCATTTAATATTCTCAGTATTAGTCATACATATCAATTTGCCTATTGACATTAATACTATAATTTAATCTCTTCTTATGAGAGAAATAAAATAATATTAATATTTGTCAAAATAGGAAATGTACATTTTGTTTGCTTCTTACATTGAAAAGTAAATGTTGTTAATCTTCTCATAGTTATATCAGATTTTCATAAGGTACATAAATTCCCAATCATAAATAAGGCTTTAATTTCAGCAATAAAGAGAGGAACACAGAGACACGTTTAGTTTGTGATTGTATATCAGTATCCTCAAATACTGTCCAGTTTTAGAACCTTACAGAGGACTAGGTTGAAAGTCTATAAGATATAATTTTTTTTAAATTTGAAAAAATATGTGCAAAGGTGTAGCCTCTCCCAATTGCCATGTTTTTGTATGCTAAGAAACAAGAATAATTATCATTAAGTTAGATATTGGATATCATTTAAAATTTGATATTCTACACATTAGATAACATATGGTGTTGTATAATTTTATATGCCATAAATTTATTGACATACAAATTATGAGTACATTATTGGAAGATTGCAATGTATCTAAAGCTATTATTTGTGTTTTAGAATTTTTTTCTCTGATTCGGAGCATATCAAAATTTTTTGAAATGCATTTAAATTCACTTTTAAATATATTCCATAACTAACTGAAGGCTAGGGCTTTCGAAGCACTGAGCTTGCCTTGCAAGTGCAAGGTCTTAAGTTTGATCCCCAGGACAAAGGGAAAAAAAATCTTGAAAATCTCTATTTCCAGAATATTATATTGCTATCTTTTTAGTACAACTGCAACTCTTTAATGTATGTTGAGATATTCATATTTAGCTTATAAAATTTAAGTGAGTTTTTCTTGGTTACACCTGGGAAAAATTACAACTAGATGAGAAAAGATTTTGAACTCAATGTTCTGAAGTTAGGACAGCATGCTATCCCTTCCTTTGGCAAAATTAGAGACAGAGAGAGAGAAACAAAGCTTCTCTTATATGGAAAGCTTTAAATTAAGATATTTATTTTAAAAACTAAGCATTCACAAATTGTGGAATGATATACTGAGATAGGACCTTCAGGATAAAATAAAAATTCTCCTCCTAAAATTATCTGTTGAGTTTTATTAGGATTTTAATCAGCGTTAGATCATATACGACTAATATATTTATTTCTTTATGAAATTACATTTTGTGTTCTTATTTTATCTGACCGAGGAAATTGAGATCAACCACTGTACATATTTAATCTTTTCAGAATAGCCAGAATAACTGAAGATGATGTATAGTGCAAAGTTTTTAATTTAATTCAGTTGACTAACATCAAAAGAATCACAAGGTAAGCTTTCAAGCTATTTATTTACCACTGCTAGCATGGAGTTTGAATCTTTCTAAAAATGTATTTTGGCTCAAGGTATATTTATCAATGAATAAAGATTATTGTTATTATATTTAAAACATTGTCCATCAGTTTAACTCTTCAATTATTTGAATTTTCTTCCTTGGTTATAGTTCAATAAATGTCATATTGATAAATATCTAAACACGTAAAATGATCTCCTAAGTGCCCAAGCAATTCCTTCGAAAGTTACTTGGATTTCTGGAGGTATGAATTTTGCTTATTTAGAATTTTAAACTTCTCTCCTTGAGTAATTACTGAAACTTTTTGTCAGATATTATTACATACCTGAATTTTCTTGATTCTAATCTAGTGTTGGAAATGTATCGTATCTTAAAAAACCTGACATTGCATATTTTGCTTAGAAAATTTGAGCATTTCAAAATGTTGTTAAAAGGCAATCAACTGAAATGAAAGCTATAGGAAATGCTTAAATCATCTTGTATGGATTGTACTCAGTAGCTGGAGGCTAGGAGACCATGAAAGCCATTTTTCATAGTACTTTAAGACATAGATATTAGAGTGCATGTTATACTATTGCTTAAAATCAATTCCATCACTTTCTATCTCTGTAAACATAGTAGTTACCTTGATCTTGAAGTCAAAGTTCCTTCTTCTTCACCGATGAAAAATAATATCTTGCAAGATTGTTACAATATCAAATCAAATAATATTTTAAATAGAGTCATATAGATAATATATAACATGGTATATTATTTCAGTGGCAGGTATTTTTGTAACTACTTTATATTTCTTCTGTTTGTACTTTTACATGTAAAATATCAAAGTTTCTAATCCTAGAAAATATTTTAAAAATACATTTTAAAGGTTAAATGATTTCAAAAAGTACATAAAATATATAATTATATATAAAATTAATATAGATATAGAGAAACTGCAAAATATCAAATTAAATATGACATTTTTATAGAGTGTGCTTCAAATAAAATAGACTTAATTCAATTAATTTCACAAATTTGAAAGGTTATATATAATTTGTAAAGTGTATAAAAGAGTAAACTAAGCAGTAAATAAATATTAATCCACACTTTCTCTGATTAACAAAAAAGAAGAGAAATGAATTTAATACAGGACACAGAATTTATTAGACTTCTTTAATAATTACCAAAAAGTCAAATACAGAGGACTGTAAGAAGTTAGCCACACACTAGAAACCAAAATAATTCAGCCAAGGGTCTAGATCCCACAGCAATGACCCACTCAGGTCCAGCTAATGACTTCACCATCAGGGTGGGGGATCGATGCTGGAGCCAGGAGTTAACATTCATGGTGAATATCAACGCTTCCTTTGAGAATGCCAGCTATTCCCAGGGCCAATGAAGACTAAAACTCTTTTCGCCATAAGAAGACCTGACTTTGTATCAGGAAAACCACCCCAGCAAACTTCTCCCAGAAAATCAACAGCTCATGATCTTCCACTCCAGATCTTTTTAAGCCATTGGCAATAATCCTCAAATGTTTTTTTTACACCTAGACTATGCTGATACTGTTAAGCTGGATGTTACAAATTGACTATTAGTAAAGAAGGGAAAAGAAAATTGTTCTGGAAAAGCAAAACAAAAAGAGGAAACACAGTTTGTATATATAGTGGTCAATGGTTGTGAAGAGGGCAGAGGAATGGGGAAAATGAGAATTAAGATATGCCGTGTACAAGCACAAATTCTCAATGTTGAAAGCAATTGTATGTATAAAATGTACAGATGAAATCAATAAAAAACCTGAGTTTACCATTAGTTAACATACCCAAAGCTTTATCTGTCTTCAGTTGCTAGGGCACTGTTTAGTAGAGGAGAGGAGGAAACAGAAGTGAGTGTCAATCTCCCTCAGTGTCCTTATTGATCAGAACTAAATAAGAAACAACCTAAGGCGTAAGGAAAACATATTTTTCACATTCTAATTTCACATATAGAAATGACTTTTAAAAAATGTAACAGAAATGTAACAGAAATGTAACAAAAATGTAACAGAAATAAATAAGTATCAAACAAATGGCTTCTCATGATTATGATTTAGAAGGAAAAATCAGTAAGTAGGCTCTGAGATACAGATAAAAGTGAGAGTAAATAAAATTTTATATTTATAATCACAAACCCATTGAGATAGAGAGCAAGAGCTGGAGAAATTAAGGTATTCTTGTGTTTCAAGTAACCAATTTCACTGCACAGGAAAAAAATTAAATTAGCTAATTATGTAGGAAGTAAAAAGGAAATCAAGGAATTAAATTGCATTCCTCAAGAATACTAAGGAAATGAGAGAGGCAAATAAGATTATTCTGAGGAAGGAAATTAGGACAAGTCACAAAAGGAAGATATAAAGAAATAGCACATGTGCATAGAGAAGCCATTGGAAAACACCAGACACACCAGTGGCCATGAAATAAGAGGCTCATTAGCACCTATGAAAACAAATTTTATTCAGTTATGTGAGGTACAGTCACTGCCCTGGAAGAACATTTCTTCTCACAAGAGAGAAAGATTTGTATTCCAGGAACAAATGTACCAAAGATTGTTTTATTTGTTCCATGAGATGATAGTTATTTTATTTTAATTTTGTGTGATAAGTAATGAGATTGGGCTTCTATTACAAGAATAAAATGTAGAGTCAAGAAAACACTTTGCAAAGCACAAGCTGGAACTTCCGGTGGTGTTTGTAACCAGCAATTCTTGGGTAAGACTGTGATCCCAGGATTTGTGTATAACAAGTGGGTTTCACTGGGATCAGCCATTCACTCTGAGTACCTATGATGACAGCAGAAGTCAGGATTATTAAAATCTAAAATCAGAAAAAAAAATAATTTTAGAAAGTATGAGTTTATCCTTTTATTTTCACAAAGTTTCCCCAAATTAAAAACAAAACAAAACAAAATAGAAAAGAGATAGTATTAGGTGAAAGAAAGATTTGAGCATATTGTTTTACTTTAATTAAAAATTTAATTTTAGTCAAATATCAGATTAATGAAGTGGCTGTATTGAGAGATAATTATAAATTCAAGAAATTAATCCATGCTTTTGGGGTTCAAATCTTGCCTATTTATAAGGACGTCACTGCTTAATAACCCACAATCATTTTCATTAACATCAAGTCAAAACTAATCAACTTAAATGCCCTCATATTATGAATCAGGATCCTCTTTTATTTAAGTAATGTCTTGATCTTGCAATAACAAATTCTTTGTGGGAAACTTTTTACCACTAGACTCTGGCTACTTTCATAGGTTGTGCATATTCTGCTTTCTCTCTGCTTGTTAGTTGCAGGAGAGGAGACCATTTTCATAAGGAGAAGATACATTCTCTTTACTGAATATTTCATTGTTCTCATCTTTTAATCTTAGTTCCATTGAATGTCATGCGCTCTTCTATCTAAAGCCACCCAATTTTATCCTCGTATTAGTTACATTTCTCACTGCCCCCTAATTCTCAAACTCCTCACTCGTGACAGCAACAGTTCATATCAATTAGTTATACCAAAGTTGAGCAATTTCCTTTTTCCTTATTAAAGCTTGGTGAACTACCACTAGTTATACGGCTCAGACGACAGAGGAGTGCTGGGAAACATGGACCGGGGCCACTTGTGGGCACAGTCATTCCAGTTCTACTTGTCTCGAGAAGGGCGAGTTTCCAGAGAGCACACAGGGCTTGAACTCGGTCCTGAAGAATATCCCCGGACTGAGATGAAGCTGCACAGCATTTTACCAAAGCCTTTAGTTACAGATCTGAGGTTCCCCAGGTAGAGTAACACAGTTTTCCTCCAATGAGGGAATTCTGAAAGAAATCTACCTGTGGTTGAAGGCAGTCTTTGTCTTTGGTATGAAGCGCTGAAATAGTAGATCAGGGCCACATCCCACAGGGTCTACTGTATGTAGTAATAAGAAAGTTCTTTGGATTTAAACTTATACAATTGCTCCCCTGAAAATTTGTTAAGAATAAAAGTTCAACAAAACTTTTCATACATCGAAAACTAAAACAAAAAGACATTTTTGGGCAAAACTGAGATAATGAAGGAAGAGAAATGATGGGAAAATTAGGTTGAGATCTCATACTCGCAAGTTTCATTATGTACATTGCTGCAATATTTAAACTGGTTGTAACTTATAATGACTATTATCTCAATAGAAATGCTTAAATATTATCAAATTTTATTAATATAATAGAACATACAAAACACCAGCAATTATTCTCTTTCCATATATGTGTATATATGTGTGTGTGTGTTTGCCTATAAGTGTTGGGGTGTGTGTGTGTGTGTGTGTGTGTGTGTATGTGTGCATATATATCAATAATGCTATTTTATCTACTGAAAAAATGTGAAATACAGCAAACTTTCATAGGTACAAAAGTGGCCAAATTTATTTGACTTGAATAATAGATTTAAGATTGAGCAAAAATACATGTACATTTTTCTATGTTTTTTGAAATCAGTGTTCATAAGAAGAATTACTACAATTATGAAAACTCCAAAACATAAAATCCAAGCAAACAATTCATGCTACTTTCTCGATTCATATTGGTACATTATCTGATACATGGCCTCGTGGTTTTTGGATCATTTCTCGGTTCACATTGACCTTCTGATCTACTAAATCCCCATGAAAGATGCTGACCTCACTACCACTACTTAAGTAGGATATTTTCACTCTGTGAGTGTTCAACTAAGGTGCTATAAAAATGAGTGATTCCAGACCAGAGTGTTACTATTTAGATGACACTTAAAACTTATAGCCTTTGTTAAGAATATATGTGCAATTTACTCAATGTCACTATAAATGTGGGACAATTAAGTTCTTCTTGGACACATATAGTCTTTTTAGATGTTTAAAGTTCACATATGTAAATTTCAAGGGCCAATGTAGTGTGCTTTAAGTACTTTTTGTGACCTTACAGGAAGTAAGTCAAACTTGATGTCTGGAGAGCATGCTGACTATTAAAGGAGTACAGAGGACAGATTGAAGCAGGGAAGTTATGTGAGCTCAGCTTGTCTTGCCATTGTTCTGTGGCTAAACTTAAGTTAATATTTCTGGATGTAAAAGGGTAAGTTCTGATGTCCAAATTATGTTAGAAGTAACAAAATGTCCCCTATCTAAAGGTTCTTTTGTTAGTTTCTGGGGAGATCTGTCTTGTGGACATGAGCTCTGTTAAGACCATCTCGGCATAGATGTGGTCTGGAGGTTAGTCACTGAAGTGGTGAGGATAGAAAAAAGCCAATAAGGGAGTTTAGCTCATTGATAGTATGTCCATATCTGGAAGATGATTTTAGATTATTACAATAGGCGTGTATGTGCATGTTTGTTAATGTACTAAGGCTTACACTGCACAAAGTTCATACTCAATTGCACAGCACCTAAGCTTTATAGATGTCCACAGTTGACAATGTCTACTAAAAATTAAGGTAATGAGTTAGATGACATGTGGTGATCTATTGTTATATTTGATAGAAAAGACGCACCTCTTATTCGGAATCATTACATCATATCTATGCAGAGTGCTTGTACCTAGGCTGGGAGCAGAGGGATAGAAATGCACTTACAAGTGAAGATGTGTGACAGTGTTCAAATTTACATTTTGGTGAGTAACACTGATATGTGGGCATCTTCTAGATACATTATAGGAATATGTTAATTATGTAATTTATTGCTAATACACTAATAGTAAAGTTCTAATAACTCTCAGACACATGCTGAGTCTACTTTGTTGCTTTTATGTCTCATTTTACATTGAGAATTAAAGAAAATCCATAATTCAACTGACTGCAGTTGTTACTTTTAAGATACTTCTCTCTACCTTCCTTGCTATTTTTAACTTCAGTGAATATTTTATTCCCTCAAAAGGCAGAATTCCAATTTTCTTCTAACAAATTGAGCTGGTGTAGCATATTTACGGTTATCAGCAATATTCATAGTTGGGGGAGTTTTGAATTGGTAAATATTTATGATATGTGGGAAAGTATAACTCACAGTGTAAGTCAGTCACAAAAATGGCATTTTATGTGTGGACACACGGGACTGAGAAGGACACATCTAGCTAATATGCTTGTTCTTTCCTTCTTGTGATTTCATTCCCTGCAATACACATACAAAGATTACTTATAAAAGTTTTTAAAAATGAATTAAAAGGAAAAAATTCTGGCAGAGGACGTATCTCAGTGTGAGAACTTTGCTTAGCCTGTAAGAGAACTTTGTTTAGCATGTAACCACAAGGCCCTGTGTTTGATCTCCAGACTGCAAAATCAAAACAAGAAACAACTGAAAAGCCTCTGTTTCCCCAAATTACATTAATCACTTTTGATGGAAACTGTTGTGCTAAAAATTATATGAATGCTTTGTCAAAGTGTATTGTATAGAGAGATTCACTTGATAATCTTAATTGCCCTTAATGCTTATTTTAAACAGATTTAAAAACATAATGGAATTTATATATAAAAAATTTGATTTCAAATGTGGCTTTTGATTTCTAGATATTCAAAGTATTCTAGGTATTCATTATGTTATTCATAATCATCCTATGCCTGCTTATTGACATAAGAAAATAAATTTAAAATAACTTTTAGAAGTAAAAAATATTAAAAATATTTTAAAATATAAAAAATTAATGATTAATTTAAATTTTATTTTTAAGTTTGAAAAGGAAAACTTGTGTTTAACCTTAGATTTAACACATGGAAGGTTACAAACTCCATTTTAAAAATCACATGCATAATTAATATTATTTACACAAAATTATTAAAAATGTTTTCTATGGACAGC
>PVIR01033078.1:0-18147 GCA_004026965.1 Petromus typicus | reverse complement strand
ATAGCCCACAGTCCATACAGCTGGGCAGAGGAAACTGACTCAGGCCCATACAGGGACACAGAAGCCGGAGTGCTGGAGCAAATACAGTCCTTTGGTTGATGCTACTAACCTATTACACCTAGCATGAAAGGCAGGCTAGAACTCAGCATTCACACACAAAAATATAAGTCTGGAAACAAAATAGGTCTTTGTAATGACTCACTATCTCTTTCTGGGGGATGTCAACACTGTAGATCTCAGAGACTGCTCGTTAAAAAAAGGAGCAATTTTTCTGTGATCATTATTTTTCTTCTTCATTTTTTTCTTCCTTTTCTTTCTTTTTTCTGTTAATTCTTTTCTCTTACTTTAAGCTAATTCTGTTAATCCTTTACTCTGTAACTTCTTTATCTCACTATTCTCATCTTTTTTCATTACTTTAAAAATTTTAGTTCTTTTATATCCCCTTCCCCACTCATCCATCTTTATTAGTCTAAACAATGTAATATTCAGATATTTAGTTGGCTCCCTGATTATTGTTGAATTATTTTCTATTGTTAATAGTGTATAATTGTTGAATGTAGTACAGTTTTACTGTATGTCAATATTTAGTTTGTGTCTGTATTATAATTACAGATCCTTTTTGATTCTTATGGTGTGTCAGTATCAAATTTGTCTTTGATTCTATTTTTGTTGCTGATCATATTGCAAATGTTAAAAGTGTAATCGTTTCTACTAATAGTTTTTTATTGAATGCCAATGTTTGGTTTATCTTTGTGTCATCCACAATACTGCAATTCAGTTTTAGAGAACTGGATATTAGACCAATTAGACTCTCTCCTCTTCTTTCCAAGTTAGCGGCCATAGTGAGATCTTGAGATGCAAATGCCTTTTGGTAGCCATGCCCAGAGGATATCACTACAAAGGAAACATGAGCTAAAGAGATCTTTTTACCAACAACAAAGTCTTTTCAGTTTAATTGACCCTTACCTTTCAGGACAAAAATTAAAAGAAAAAAACCCTCAAAACATGGAAAAAGTAGGCAATAAAATGGTTTTCAAAACTCTCAACTTCAGGCAGGGGATTTGGCTCAACTGTGCCTATGTTGGAAGAATGAAGACCTGAGTTTAATCCCTGGTACTGCAAAAAAAGAAAAAAAATTCCCAATTTCCCCAAAACTGATCCATGAATCACTGAGACAGAGGAAATCAAAAGCCAAATTATACAATCAAAAGCTAAATTATACAAACTAATAAAGGGAGACAAAAACCCAAGATAAAATAGAACAATAATCGTTGAGCAAGTTCAAAGATTATATAATTAAATAATAGATTTAAAAAAGAAAATGATTAGCAAGTTCACTGAAGGCATTAGTACCAACTCAGCTGAGCTTAACAAAATGATACAAAACACGAATGACCAGGTAAACAAAGAAATAGAGTCTGTAGGAAGGAACCAAACAGAAATCCACAGGATAAAATTTCTACTGAAAGTAGGGGCAGGACAACAGAATTAACCAGTGTGAAGAGAGAATGTCAGAGCTAGAAGATAGGGTTAATGGGGGTGATCATACATTCAGAGATACCTTAAATCATAAGAGAACATAATAAGTGGACCTAAGAGCTGCTGGATGACACAAAGACTAATATAAGACTAATTTGAATTAGTTAACATCAGAAGACAGCAAGAATGGTATAAAAATCTGTTTATAGAAATCATAGCAGAAAAATTTTGAAGAATAGGGAAAATTTGATAGAGAGTAAGGTACTTGGCAGCACTGGGCCCAGAACTTGGGCAAGCCTGGTGCTGAGCAGATCTGCCTCATCTGAACAGTACTTATACACTGACTTCTCCTGAGACCATCCTGCGAGACTCAGGCCTGGAATTTGCATCTACACAGTACATGCTGGGTCTTATGCAGAGCTCTTAGGGTCACTGTTATTAGGAAGACAGCCTAGGAAGGAATCATTTCTTAAGGGCTCTAAATGTTAGCAAGAAGATATTTGCAACAAGCATTGTGCAGACATTAATGCAGAAATAAAACCAAAGACACTAACAATAGCAAAAAAAAAAAAAAAAAAAATCAAAAAGAGAAAAAACTCCAAATAAGACCAAACCCCAAATTCCCAATCTCCAAAGGGAAAATTAGGGACCAATAAAACATAGCCATCTGGACTCTCTGGACTGGCCAAAAAAGAGGATTTGGAAAAATGAAATCAGAAATAATCTCTCAGATAACAGCACAGAACATGATCATGGTAAATGAAACAGATTAAAAACAAACAAACAAAAAACTTCAGGAACGTGATGCAATCTCAGCATAGAAAACAAATGGAATCCAATAACAGATTCAAAGAGATTAAATTCAAGAGATTAAAAATTCAAGAGATTAAATTCAAGAAATTAAAGAGATTAAAAACTCCATTGAAAGTTTACATAGTGGAGGTGGTGAATCTGAAGACAGAATTTCACTCATGGAAGACAGGATTGCAACTAGTGACCAGGAAAGGAAAGAGTAGTAAGGGACCATAAGAGAACAATCCAGCAGCTGCTAGATATTGCAAAGAACAACAACTTAAGACTGATTGAAATCAATGAAGAAACAGGAGAAGAGTGCAAATGACATTAAAAAAAAAACTGTTCACAGATATCATGGCAGAATACTACTCAAGCAGGGAGAAAGAATTTGGCATACAGACAAATGATGCATCTAGGACTCCAATAAACTGTGTTTAAAAAAATCCACACCTAGGCATATCATAGTTACAATACCAAAATCTCAACAAAAGAATGAAATGTTGACATCAGTTAGAGAAAAGAAACAGATCACATACAAAGGAAAGCCCCTCAGAATTACATCGGAGTTTCCAACACAAACCCTCAATTCAAGGAGAGCCTGGAGTGAAGCATTTCAAGTCCTAAAAAAAAACAATCTCCGCCTAGATTGATGTATCCTGCAAAAATATTCTTCAAAATTGATGAGGAAATAAGATATTTCCACAACAAAGAACACCTGAGAAACTTCATGAATACTAAACCTGCATTACAAACCATTCTAAACAATATTCTAGAAAAAGATAATAAGGCTCACAATTCTATGAAGTCTAATGGAATGAAGTCACTGGTAAGACAAAGAATTAAATGGCAAGGGAGGAAATAAAAATAAAAGAACCGACTATAAAAAAAATCATGATAAGTATAAGACAACACATACTACTTATAACTATCAATATTAATGGCTTTAATTCACCAATTAAAAGAAATAGATTGTCATAATGGATCAAGAAGCAAGATTCATTAATATGCTATATTGAAGAAACACTACATTGTCACACAGGAAACAATCCAAGAGGAAGAGATGACAGTCAAAAATATATAGGAACCAAATGTTAACATACCCAACTATATCAAACTATAAAAACAGATATTACTTGACATGAAAAGCCAAATAAGCACTAATATCATAGTAATGTGGGACCTCATCAACCCACTGTCACGAATAGATCAATCAGACAAAAAAATCAATAATTAAATACTAGAAATGAACCAAACTTTTGAACAAATCAATTTTATAAACATCTAGACCATTGTGCCCCACAAATTGAAAGACACATTCTTCTCAGCTGCACATGGGTCATTCTCCAAATTAGGCACATGTGAGTGCATAGAACTTGTTTAAGTAAGTGAAAATGAATCAAAGTTATACCCTGTATATGATTAGATCACAGTGCCTTCAAATTAGAGATCAGTAGCAAAAGATATTCCAAGAACTTCATAAACATGTAGAAGTTGAATAACAGTCTCCTAAATAACCAATGGGTCATAGATGAAATTGAAGAAATTAGATAGCTTCTATAATTTAAGGATAATGCCAGTACAACATACAAGAATATATGAGACACAATGAAAGCAGTGCTATGAGGGAAATTCATAGCAGTGAATGTCCACACTAGGAACAGAGTTGGCTCAACCTATTGTTGAACTTCAAGCTTCTACAAAAGGAAAAGCAAGACAAACCCAAAGCTCATACAAGGGAGGAAATGATAAGGATCAGAGGAGAAATAAATGCAATGGAGACTAAGAAAACAATAAAAATTTCAGTGAATTAAAGAGTTTGTTCTTTGAAAGAATAAACAAAATCCACGAACCCTTAGCTAACTGTACCCAAAAAGGAATGAAAAGTTCTGAATCCATGCAATCCTGAATGAAAAGGGTGAAACCACAGCAGATTTGGCAGAAATCCAGAGGATAGTCAACACCTACTGCAAAAACCTGCACTACAATAAGATGGAAAACACAAAGAAATAGACAGATTCCTGGACACATGAACTCCCAAACTTGAAGAATATATACAAGTGCTTATACATCCCAAAATCAATCAGTGAAACTGAAAATGAAATTTAAAAATCTACAACAAAGAAAAGTCCTGGTCCTGATGGCTTTACTGATGAATTTTTTTTTTTTTTTTTTTAAGGTTCTTTTGAGACAGGGTCTCGCTTTGTGGTTCAGGCTGGCCCTGAGCTCAGCCTCCAACTCACATCACAGCAATCCTCCTGCCTCTGCCTCCCAAGTGCTGGGATTACAGGTGCGAGCCACCACGCCCGGCACTGGTATGTGGTATTGGTTGCCGCTGGGGTGAGTCTCCACACCCAGTATTGTTATGTGGTTACCGGGGATTGAACCCGGGCCCTTGCGCTTGCAAGACAGGCGCCGGAACCACTGAGCTATATCCCCGGTCCCTTTACTGATGAATTCTATAAGACATTTAGAGAAGAGCAAATGCCACTACTTTTCACACTTTTTAATAACACTTAAAAAGATACAAGACTCTCAAATTTATTCCTTGAAGCAACTATTTCCTTGATTACAAAAGCACTGAAAGATCCAACTAAAAAAGAGAATTTTAGGCCAATATCTCTAATCAATATAGATGCGAAAATCCTCAATAAGATACTGGCAAACAGAAAACAGAGGATCATCAAAAAGATCATATACCCTGACCAAGTTGGATTCATCCCAGAGATGCAAGGCTAGTTCAATATATGTAATTCTATCAATGAAATACACTCTATTAATAGAGCGAGAGGAAAAAAAAATATGATCATCTCAAAAGATGCAGAAAAAGCACTTGACAAAGTCCAACACTCATTCATGATTAAAACCCTACAGAAAATTGAAATAGATGGACTTTATCTCAACCTAATAAAGGCTGTTTATAAGAAACCAACAATCAGCATCATACTAAATGCTCAAAAACTGAAACCTTTCACCTAAAATCAGGAACAAGACAAGGATGTCTACTATCACCACTCCTCTTCAATATAACATTAGCCACAACAATCAGAAAAGAAAAAAAAAATAAAAGGAATAAAGATAGAAAAGGAAGAATGTAGTCATCCATTGTGTTGGGGTGGTATGTGGCTGAGGATCAGGTTTGGAGGCCCCGACCAGGAGGGTGTGTGTGCAGAGTCACCACGAGACTCCAGGGAGGTTTCGGTGAACACTTCTATCTTCATTGAGGATTACACAGGCTTTTGTAGCACAAGGAGAGTGGGCGTGGCTATGAGTACATCGGGGCAACAGGGCTGTAGCTGATTGGTGGAGCACAAGTATTTTACCTTTTATGGTTAGCTCTTGGCTGAGTGAAGAGTCACGACTAAAGGAGGAATGGAAGGCCTGCCCCTAGAAGCTATAGGCCAGTTTCAGTGTACAGGAGTGAGCGTGCTCAAGCTCCTTTGGGTGTCTCCTAGCTTGCTAGGAAACATATATGTGGCACACTTGACCCAATCAGACTTGAACTTCTCCTTAAAAGAAGTTAAATTGTCACTATTTGCTGATAACATGGTACTCTATGTAGAAGATCCAAAAAACTCAGCCAAAAAACTGCTGAACTTAAGTAGCATAGCTGGATATAAGTTCAAAACTCAAAAATCAATAACCTTCCTATACGTGAACAACAGACTGACTAAGAGAGAAATTGGGGAAACAATTCCTTTCACAATAACATCCAAAAGGAAGAAGTATCTAGGAATCAGTCTAAAAAAGGAGATGAAAGATCTATTCTCTGAAAACTACAGCACTCCATAAAAGGAGACCAAAGAAGATATCAGAAAATTGAAGGAAATCCATTGTACCTGTGTAGGAAAAACCAATATTGTCAAAATGGCCATAACTTCCCAAACTGCTATGTAGATTGAATGCAATCCTGATGGAAATTCCAGCAGCATATTTCACGGATCTAGAGAAAATAATCCAAAAATTCATCTGGAACCAGAAGAGATCTAAAATAACAAAAGCAATTCTAGGCAACAAGGACATGGCATGGGTATCCCAATACTCAATTTAAAACTACACTTCAAAGTCACTATGATAAAAATAGCATGGAACTGTCAAAGAAACAGATTCTTACATCAATGGAACAGATTAGAGGATGAAGAAACAATTCCAGACATATTAAGCCACCTCATCTTTGACAAAGAAGCCAAACATCCTCAATGGATTTATTCTTCAATAAATAATGATGGAAAAACTGAGTTTTACCTTGCCAAAGATTAAAACTAGGCCTGTAGGGCCAGGGATTTAGCTCAGTGGTTCTGGCTTCTGCCTGGCAACAACAAGGTCCTGAGTTTGATCCCAGGTAACCAATGCCGAGTGTGGTGGCTCATGTCTTTAATCCTAGCACTTAGGAGACAGAGGCAGGAGAATTTCTGTGAGTTCGAGGCTGGCCTGGGCAACATAATGAGTTCAAGGTGAGTCTAACTACAAAGCGAGACCCTGTCTCAAAAAAAAGAAAAAAAAAGAAAAAAAAAAAAAGAAATCTGGACCTATATTTTTCACTGTGTACTAAAGTAAAGTCACAGTGGATTAAAGATCTAAATATTAAAATAGAAAAACTAAACCTGTTGGAAGATAGATTAGGTAGAACTCTTGGAGACATTGGCATAGGGAAAGACATTATGAACAAAATCTCTACAGCATGGGAACTCATAGAAAGAATCAATATCTGGGATCTCATCTTATTAAAAACTTCTGCACAGTTAGAGAAACTACTAATAGAATGAGAAGACAACCTATTATTTGGGGAAAAATGATTAGTTGTTCCTCAGGCAAAGGACTATTACCTAGAATATATAAAAAAATTAAATATAATCACCTCCCCCGATTTAAAGACCCAATTAAAAAATGGACATCTGAAATGAACAGACACTTTTCAGATGAAGTAAAACCAGGAGAAAAGGAGAAGTGTTCAACATCACTGGTCACTTGAAAGGTGATTATGAAGACAACACTGAGATTTCATCTTACTCCAGAAACTATGACTGCTATCAAGCAATCAAGCAACAACAAATGCTGGCAGGGCTGTCGGAGGAAGAAAGGAACCTCACAGTTGGTGGGAATGTAAACTGGTGCAACCACTATGGAGATCAGTGTGGAGATTTCTCAAAAAACTAATATAAGAGGTTCCATTTGACCCTGCTATTCCCCTGTGGTGTATTAGGCAATTTCTAAAGTGTCTTAGGCATTAACAGAATCTTATTTAGCTTTTAGAAATCTAGAAGCAATAACACAAATGATAAAATGGTATTATATGGTTAGGGTTGTTGATTATTTTCTGTGTGTGTGATTTAAGGAGAAAAGTAAAATTTTCAGTTAGAATTAGCTAGAGAGGGCCAGGGATTTGGCTCAGTGGTTTCAGCACAAGGTACAAGGGCCTGGGTTCGATCTCCAGTAACCACATACAATATTGCTGGGCGTGGTGACTCACGCCCACCAGCAATCAGCACCACACACCACAGTGCCGGGCCTGGTGGCTCACAACTGTAATCTCAGCACTCGGAGGCAGAGGCAGGAGGATTGCTGGGAGTTTGAGGTTGAGCTCAGGGCCAGCCTGAACTATGAAAGCCAGACCCTGTCTCAAACAAAACAAAACAAAACAAAACAGAACAAAACAAAACAAAACACCAATTATCTAGAGAAGGTTTTCCAGTTAATTGAAGATGTTTTTGGTCTAAATTTGTCTTCTTTTTTATTGATTCCTTCTTCTTACATAAATAACAGCATGTTTTAATTTGAAAGGAACTTAAAGATGGTCAAGTTCAATGTTTTAAATGTATATATGAAGAAATTTAAGATCTCATAAAGCAGAAAGCTTTTAAAACCTAGTGGAAAAAACAGACTTATAGCATTCTTGCAGTCATGAAAATTAGGTTAATGGGGAATAAATGCTTGAAAAACAGAAGTGTTAATGATGAGTGTCAGTCGGATGGACTGGAATGTGTTCTAGCCAGCGTCCTGACCCTTGTCTCACTCTCCTTCCTGATTTATCAGAATGCTTTCTGAATAACCGTTTCAAAGTAACAGGAGTTAAATGCCACAGTTACTCATGGGTGCATTTCATATTAGAATGAATGTTTTCTTTTTTCAATAAACATATTCCAGTTTTACTTTTAAGGAAAAATTTAAACTGCATTTTCATAGTGAAATATATATAAACAAAAATATGCTCAAGAAGACCAAAGTACAGTGGAATGACTTAGGGCAAATGAATAAGATAATTTCACCTTTGAAACAATTTGTTCAGATGTACTTATTTTAGGTATTTGTTAGGGAATCTTCTTTCCAAGAGAGGCTGCTGAAATAGTTATTGGCACAGAGGACTAATATATTGGGTGTATCTATACCTTTTCTAAGGAAGATAGGCAAGCTGTTCTTTAATGTTTAGACTTCTATCCTGATTTTCTCATGGAAACTGTCTCAGAAAACCCATTGTCTCATTTAGTTGTATTTCAAATTTCTTGTCTTCAAAGATGAGAGACATTTAGTATCTAAAGTGTACTAGGATTTGCAGAGAGAAAAAAATTTCGAGATAAGCCTGGCTCTCTAGGGTCTCACACTTCAATTAAAGAAAAAAAAGATGGTATAAAGTGATACAAAAGTGGAGCAGATGATACAGACAAGAGGCTTGCTGGGTAGCCAGAGGGTGTTCTACCTAGATGTCTTTCTGCAGGTGAAGGCAGGAAGGTTTCCCTGAGAAGGTATGCTTTGGATGGGACTCTGGAGGATGAGTTTTCTGGAAAAAGTAATGAGGTAATCAAAGCAGTACTGGGGAAGGTGAAAACTACTTCTGGGGCCAGAGGCAGAGGGAATTCGAGTTCCCCAGTGACAGAACTGAATCCATTGGTGGCTAACAATCTCAGGGGCTGGTTGAAGTGAAAGGAGGAGGTGGGAGATGACTCTGTGCTCTGGGTTTGGGAGACAGATGGCTTCATTTGTGGGTTTGCAGATGTCTGAAGGAGGAGCTGGTTTGTGGGCAAGGTGATGCTCGTCTTTGATAAGTCATTGAAAGATGTTTACAGGAAAATAACTCAAACATTCCGAGAGGAGTAGGAGTGAAGGAGTAGGGGCTAAGCTGGAGGTAATGGTGGAGTTGAGAAATCAGCTGGGCGAATGTGATCACCGACAGGGAAGATGTGGGGACCCTGAAGTTGACCGGCTGATGGGGAGCCGCTGTCCTCCCTGCTGGGCGATTATGATTCGTCTTCCAGAGTGAAAGGAGTCGTTGGCAGCTGGAGGAAGTATACAGCTGTTGACGTAGTGAGCCTCTCCGAGGGAGATGATAGATTTCCGTGCCCCGCCCGCGTTCTCGTTCCTGCTTATTGATCGGATAATATACCTATGATAAATACCACGTCTAATTTGTGACTCAGACCAGCATATCTGTGCTCATGCCAAGAGCACAGTGTTAAGCAGGTCTACTAGGAACTGGGGCAGCTTGTCTCCATTAGTAGAGCGTGTGTCAATTGTAGAGAGCTGGGAAAACCGGTATGAAGAGAATCTGTAGCCCTGGGTAGGTTCTGAGGATGAGCCTGATCGATCAGCCCTCACAAGAACTGATATCTACCCGGTGGTGCTACGGCACAGAGCTGCTTGTCTCTTGTACAGAGTTAAACTCACAGTCGTGTATTAATATGACTTTGGTCCTAGCATATTTTCCTCTTTTTCAGTGAGCGGAGTTTACTACTTTTCAATTTGCTGCTTCCCTCATTCTAGTTCTTTGGATTCCCCATCTTCTCTGTTCAAACTCCTCTTATTCAGAAGACAAAGTCATATAACACTTAAAACATTTCCTCTCTCTTCCATTTTTGTTGTGTCCAAATGATGCTTGGCCATTTTATGGATCCCAAGAATTTTTTAAAAAATTATTTCATGTTGCTACTCAGGAAAATATCATTTGAATGTTTTACATAAGATGATTTGAGTATACAGAATGAAATAACTAGCCCAAGGTTACACAGTTAGTAAATAGTAGACTCGGGTAGAAATCCAGGCTTTTCTCTAATGGTAAGGTGAATATATTTTACTATATTATGCTGTATCACTTCTGTAGCATGAGGAACTGAAGGTGTAAATGAAGTTCAAATGTATGGCAGGTATTGTGAAATAGGAAGAAAATGTCGAAAGGGAAAAGGGAACAGGTGGGGGGAGCAGAGGGAAGTAAAGAAGGGAAAGAAAAAAATTTGATGGTAAAAAGGAAAAAAAAATGGAAATAAAGCTTATGTATATAAGTAAGTGGGGGAGGCTGTGAAAAAGGCAGAGGAATGGGAAAAAACAGGCATCAAGATATGTCATGCACAGGTACAAATTCTCAGTGGTGGATGTGATCATAATGTATTCCTAAAATGAACCGATAAACTCAATGAAAAAATAAAATTTTATCGTACTAAAAAACAATAGCAGATTGGAACCTAACACTTGAATATACAATGTTAAGGAGCAAAATTCAGAAAATCTCCAAAAATGTAGTACATCATTCTTCCTATAAAAAAAAAAGATTTTCCTTATACTAGGACAGATGAGTATATCTTGTTTGAAAGAAATCTGCTAGTACAAAGCCAGTCACTGGTCTAACCACAATGAGTTTGGTATATATTTTCATCTTTTAAAAAGGAGAAACTGGTATTGTTTTTAATTGTTTAGAAAAATAATATGTGGCTTAAAAGGAGAAATATAACTTTTACTATATAGATATGAAGTTTATATTTTCATATTTCCTGTTAGTCTTTATTCATATTCTATAATAATATATATTTTACATAATTGATTCTTTAATGTATATGTAGTTGGCTATTATTTTAAATTAGCATTATATCATAAATACTTTCTCATGTTAATTTCACAAAATAATCTACTTTCTAAAGTAGCAGATTTCTTTAACAAGAAGTGGTGTCATAATTTAATCAGGTACTGTATTACTTTACATTTTCAAGGTTTTCATAGTTATAAATAATTCTGATATAAACTGCATACCTCATAAGGTAAGAATGTCCTTTTTTCTCTAATTTTATGTAGTTCTTTTACTGACCTTTTAAATATTTTTGTAGGCAGTGAGACAAGGTACCCTGTTAATTATTCAATTTCATTCTCCGAGTGAGAAGCTCGATTCTACTGAGCCCTTTATACCAAAGGACTCACGAAGGGGACAATAATAGCAGGATCGTTGGCTCCTCATTAGTGTCACCTGCTTAGTAAGACATTAATGAGCTCACAATTTTGACCTGTGATAAGGGCTTTTCATTGCAGTTCTCTTCTTTGTGTCTTTGTTCTTTTGATTCTGTCAGTTTGCTGGATCTTTTGAACATACTGTTCATGCTTTGCCATAGCAAATGAGCTCTCTGGCTTTGAACAGACTTATACGTTATAGTGGAAAAGTGATGATAGAAAAGCAGACATCCCTCTAAGCTTAGATGTTGCACTGGGCAGAGGATAAATGTCATGTGTTGAAAGTTCCCTTGGTCTGTTTGACTAATAGACATGTCACAAAGAAATGGATAATAAATTACTACCCAAAGCTTACAAATATAACAAAAACACAGAAGCAATCAACCTAAATAGCAATCAAAAAATTTAAATAAAAAAATTAAATGACAAGTCAGGGTTTTAAAATCAACTTTTACAGAACCGTGCCCCCTCCAGGCTGCTCACTAACTTTGAGCCAGCTCCAAGTTTTGCTTCCACTTAGCATAAGAGGAGTATACTAACCAGTCAACTTGATCATGGATGAGGACAACACCTGGAGAAAGTATGGACCTGGCCAGCGGCTTCAGGGATTCCAGTGTTACCTACTCAGTGACCATGAGAGACAACCACAGGAGACTGCTGTGGACAGGGTGTGGCTTAGACTCTGCCCCCAAGATGTTTTAGCTCAGACAAGGAAGACACAAGCTGTGCTCTTCCTGGAGAGAAACCAGGCCTCATGATTGTTGACTTTAAGTCCAACAGTCCTCTTGAAACCAGGCCTTATGGCTCGCATCCAGCAAAGACCAGAGGGATACTTCCTTTTCCCAACTCCTGCAATAGGCAAGGCTGTGCCTTGGTTTTAACAGTTACCATAGTCTAGGGTGAACAGACAAAGAGTCTCTGGTGTAGGGAGGGAACCACATAAACCTACCAGTCATAAAGCTAGGTGGAAAAAATTATGACTTGCTGAGTTCTAATACAGCAGGTCCTACAAAGAACCCACTCATTGAAAAACACAGTGGACTTTCCTTTTTCTTTGATTAAATATTTTCTTTTTGGTTTTGCTATTTTAAAAATTATCCTCTTTTCCTTTCTTTGGATTTTTGGAGATGCATTTTTTGAGGATGTGTTTGACTATGAGCTATCACAAACCAATTTATCAATAGATTGGTGAATTCAGAAGAATTCTGAAGATAGATTCTTAGATACTTATGAATGGCCAAAACTAAACAAAGAAGATATAAAAGCCCTCAACAAATAAATAATAGGTAATGAAACTGAATGGCAAAATGTGAATGGGAAAAAATAATAAAAACCTCTCAAGTAAGAAAAGCCCATGTTTGAATTGATTCACAGTTGAATTCTACAAGATCTTCAAGGATGATCTAACATCAGTATTCTTCAGGCTCTTTAACAAAATTGAAAAAGAAGGAGTATTTTCAAAGTCATTTCTGGAAGCTATTATTACCCCAATTCCAAAACAAAACAAAGATCCAATAAAGAAAGAACTATAGGCCAATCTCTTTAATGGATATGGATGCAGAAATCTTCAGCAAGACACTGGCAAATGGAATGCAACAAATTGTCAAAAAATCATCCATTATGACCAAGGAGGCTTCATTCTAGGGATGTGAGGATAGTTCAGGACAAAAGTGAATAAATGTGGGATATTATATAAACAGAAGCAAGGACAAAACTCACACAATCGTCTCAATAGACACAGAAAAAACCTTTGACAAAATCTAATATTCATTCACAATAAAAACACTGAAGGAAAGAGGTATACAACGATCTTAAGGCAATCTGATAAAAGCCATTTATTACAAATCTACTGCCAACATTATGTTAAATGGGGAAAAATAGAAAGCTTTCCCTCTAAAATCAGGAACAAGATAAAGTTGTCCACCATTACCACTTTTGTTCAACATAGAACTTACAGGGTTAGCATTCACAATCAGGCAAGAGAAAGAAATAAAAGGGACATGTATAGGGAAAGGAAGAAGTCCATTTACCATTATTTATAGAGGACACGATCCTTTATACAGAAGACCCAAAAATATTCCACAGAAGGCTCCTAGGATTAATAACCAAATTTAGCAGCAAAGCAGTATGCACAAATCAACACACCAAAAATCATTAGTGTTCCTATACACCAATAAGGAACTTTCTGAGAAAGAAATTAGGAAAAAAAAATGCCATCCACAATAGTACTAAGAAAATTAAAGTCTTAGCAATTCACCTAGTGAAGGGAATGAAATACCCTAGTGAAGGCAGAAGCCAGGTTGGCTGGGCCGGAGTTCAGCGTGGCCAGTGTTACCATGACTCCACCTTGGCCAAACCAGCACTGACTGCCTCTTCAATCAGTCTACAATGACCCGCCTCTCTGCATGCTTCAACTAATCCCTGATCGACCCCACTTGTATGTTTATGCCCTCTACCATTTACTATATAAGTGACTGTATTTTGCATTAAAGATGGAAAAGTTCTTGAAATGCTCCATGGTGACTGTGTGCTCACCCTCCCGGTCTGGACCTCCCAACCTGATCCTTGGGCACGTACCACCCCACCGCCAAGGATGACAATATCCTAGTACTGAAAACTACACTGCTCTAAGAAAGGAGATCGAAGAGGACAGCAGCAAATGGGAAGATATCCATTGTTCCTGCATAAGCAAAACAGTCAAATGGCCACACTTCCAAACTGATGTACAGATCTAATGCAATCACAATCAAAGCACCAACAGATTCTTCACAGAACTGAAGAAAACAATTCTATAATTCATATGAAACCAGAAGAGACCCAAGGTGGTAGAAGCAATCTTGACTAAAAAGAGCAAAAGAAGGCATTAAAATCTTGGATTTGATGTTATTTTATGAAGCTAAAGTGATTCAATCAGAAATTGGCACAAAACAGATATATGGATCAAAAGAACATACGAGAGATACAAGAAAAGCCCTGGAACATTCAACCATTTGATCTCTGGCAAATGACCAAAATCCCCTGGGAGGAAAGAAAGAGATCCTAGTGAATAGTGCTGGGGATACTGGCCATTACACTGCAGCTAGCTTTAAGATTGTCTGGCCCTCCTGGCAGTATGGCAACCTTGCTATTAAAGGTTGTTTTCTGCTTCAGAGCCTGGGAACTTCTCTGGGCAGTTGCCAGGTTACCCTGGGTAGTATAAGTTTAAATTGAATCCATGCAGAATTTCCCTCTCTGCCACATTGTGACACTACTCCTGGGCTTCTTCAGCAAACATTGAGGAGATAGGAAATGACTTGTCGTCTTCACCATTGCTTTAGGGGGTCTGTCAGTGAGCTTTCATACAGGCCAGAGATAGTCTCACAGCGTAGGTCCTTTCATAGTGTTACATCTTTCTCTAAGCCTCACCTCCAATTCTCTAATCTCACTCCATTAAACATTTCAACATATGACCAAATCATTAGCACATTTCAATGAATCTGTATAGATCTAACCTCAGGCCATTACTATTTACAGGCACACTGAACAAAGAAATCTGTTTCTATCCACAACATTTCCCTTTTCATTAATGGATGTGAAACATTTCAGTAAACCTTTTAGCCAGTGCTTTCATATCCTGCAGAACTTTCTTTTAAGTTCAAGCTTCTTGTTTGTAGTCAGTGGTTCACTGGTCACTTGCCTGAAGTGTGGCATTAGGTCAGAGGTGGTGTGGCATTAGGTCAGAAGCAGGCATGCTGGAAGCATCACCCCTTGCTCATGAAGCTTTTGCTTTCACAATGTGCTGTGACCTGTTGAAAACCACTTCCCTTTAAGAAAAATATATAATAGAATAATATAATATAATATTAATATATGATAAACTAATAATGAACAAATGCGACATCTCACTCACAGTAGTCAGCTGGTGTCCTGTGATCTGATCTTCATTGTTTGTCGGAGTCCAGTAGCAAAGTTTCTCAAGATGAGAAGAATTACTTACTAAAAAGGGCATGGCTTTTATCGAAACCCTAGAAGCCTTGATGTGATTCTCATATTGTGACTTGCCATGGGCTCTGTTTAGCAATCTTATTTGCTTCATTTGATATTCTAAGTATGATCTTTTTCTGATGAGTTCTGGGGACCAGCTATCAGAGCCGCCTGAACTATGGTTCACACCAGGTACAAAACCCTCTGTGGATTAAGGAGGGTAGAATTCAAAGTGTGCAGCAGCCTTTTACATTAGCCACAGTAGGCAGCACATTTACAGAAACATTACCTCCCCAGCCCAAAGAGGTTCATACAACTTTTACCTTGCTTTTCAGTGAGGGGAGGTGCAAGGTGAGAAACTTTAATTATATTTTAGAGGTGCTACTGCTTGTCCCACTTCATTGGACCCCCAGAAAATGAAATATCTTGGAACATTTTCCTTCTTGTATATTACATTGTCTTACCAAGGCATCCAGAATAACTTTGTTTTTTTTATCTGTAAGGAATCAGTGAGATATGATAGATGAGATGAATAAGAACATGTTTTAAAAGGATCCAGAAACTAAATTTTAGCAAAGTCAGAAAGTTGATATATCTGGGAAAGATGAATATACCCTTTTTGGAGAAAGCAAGGATTTTGGTGTCTGCATAGTGATAGAAACAGAACTTTCTTGATTAATATCTATGTAACTAGAGGCTATGTTGGTTTGCTCAAGGTAGAATTGGAGGTGTACCCTATGGTGAGCTTGTGATATGTAAGCTTATGATAATCTATTGCTACTTTCTAAGATGTATCTATTTGCTATACTGATCAAAAAGGCTTATCTCTGCTAAGTGAGGATGAGAGATGTACCACCTCTGCATCTGTCAGGTCTTTGATGATGGAACTAACAGAGATCTTGCTTGTTCATTGTTATCATAACACGCTACAGTACAGGGGATGTGGTGATTTCCACCACATCCTAGACTCTGCACTCAGATCTGGCAATATAACTATACATCCTAGGCATACATTATAGTCATCCTAGGCATACGAGTAAATGAAATGAGCTAATATTGCATTCTTAATTATAAATTGCATACCACATGGAGGGTTTCAAGCATTAGTGTGTTAGAGCTATTATCAGTAAAGATTCAGAGGACTAGATATCATATTTTCTTTTCTATAATGCACAGTTACTTTGGCAGCTTCTTTCTGGAAACTGCATGTAGTTTCTACCATGTACCATCCTCTCCAGAAGTAGATTTTGTACATTTCCCACTCCCTTAGGTCATTAACCTATTTTTCTTTTGGCATTCCCTGGTACTTTTTTTTTTTAAGAATAATTTTATTTTTTAGTGGACAAAAATAATTGTATGTATTTATAGGATATAATGTGTTTTCATTTACGTTTATATCCTGATGGGAATATAATTTAATACAGTCATTATGGGAAACAGTATGAAGTTTCTTCATAAACTAAAAATAGAGTTACAACATGATCCAGCAACCCTACCAGTGGGTATATATCCAAAGGAAATGAAATCAGTATGTCAAAGAGGCATCTGATCTTCTGTGTTTACTGCAGAACTATTCACAACAGCGAAGGTACAGAATCAAGGTAAATGTCCATCAAGCGGTGAATGGAAAAAGAAAATGTGATAGACCTGTGTCTCCAACAGGCTACTATGCAGCCCTAAAAACCAGGGAAATTATATCATTTGATACAATATAGATAAACCTGGAAGATATTATGGGTTGTTAACTTGTAATCAAAACTCAAAGTCTGTATGTCTGATTGTTTTGGCTTGAATTTTGT
Source organism: Petromus typicus (assembly GCA_004026965.1). Classification (NCBI taxonomy): domain Eukaryota; kingdom Metazoa; phylum Chordata; class Mammalia; order Rodentia; family Petromuridae; genus Petromus; species Petromus typicus. Next base: position 910 of record PVIR01033078.1, on the reverse strand, counting down.
GTTTGTACCATAGCTGTTCAGGAGGTTGAAAAAGTGAGTACTTGACATACTGAGTTTTTCTAATGAGGGTTGGGCTCTGCCTCTCAAGTGGTGGATTTTACCCAATAGGAAGACAGTTTCAGATTCTGGGTTACTGAAAAGAATGACTGTCTATTGCAATGCCTGTGATCCCAGAAGACAGAGCATGATTTTGATAGGTTAAGGGACTTTAGCCTTGCTTGGACCCTTCCTGCCACCCTCTGAACGCAGTCACCGTTTAAAGAGAGTTTGGCTCCACTGATTGGCTGGTTTTGGTGGGAATCCTTGATTGAGAGTCCTTTATAAAAATGTACAGGTATAAAAAAGAAGGTCCTGTTATTAGAGGAAAAGGAAAAAAAAAAAAAAAAGGAAGAGCCGGCAAAAAAGTCAGAGTACAGTGAACACCATATAATCATAGCTAGATACATGAACATGGTTAAATCTGAGAAACACTGCTGATTTGCAGAGAAATTAATCAAGGTGAAGGGCACTGGGCCCAGACTGTGGAGTGTATGTCCAGCATCTCTCAATAACTACCTGTATGACTGTATGTTTCAATCTGTCATGTGTACAACAGGTGTAAGAATATAACTGCTTAGCAGAATAGTTCTGATTACTGTATGGGTGGTAAATGTAATGAACTTAGAATAATATTTGGTACAAAACAATAGCCATTATTATTTCAATATTATTCAGACACACAGAGAACTCAAACTTACTTTTGTGTAACTAATCTAATCTAGTTTACAAAAATCTCATTTTCGTTAATGGTGGTACAGGTGTGGGGTGTAGAATAAGGGCTAATAAGAGATAATGCAAGTAGCTTTTTAAAGATACAAATAGTTAGAGTAGCACAACTCAAAAGAGCTAAATTTTGGAACAGCCTATCTGT
>PVIR01033077.1:0-18190 GCA_004026965.1 Petromus typicus | reverse complement strand
TTGACAGTGAAGCAGGTGACCTCACTAGGACGTTAGCCTTCTTTAGTGTAATCTTCATTCTTGATGGCTCCACCCAAAGCCGGCACTTTCCCAGCTCTGTCCAAACAAAGAGGTCTTCCAGAGGTAGAGTAAAAAGAATCAGACAGGGGGCTTGGGCACCTGCACACACACTGCAAAAGTTGGCTTGGTACAAGAGGAGGTGCTCAGGGCTAAGGCTGGGTAGAAGTGGGACTCAGCGTGCTCTGCAAGGCTCGCTGTCCCCAACACTGCCATGAGAGGACTCCAAGTGGACTACAGAGCATCTCCAGCAGATTTTCCTTATAACCATAAGTATTAGACAGTCAGGAGTCTAGTCTGTCAATTAGTTTTTCTCCATAAGGGAAAAGTATTGTTCTCTAGTCAAGTCACAGCCAGCCTCTGCGTGAGTTGTGGTTCAGACCTGGGATGTCCCCCTAAAGCTTTGTGGGTTTGGTGGGTTGTGCAGTTCTCTATTCATCAGTGGATTAGTACCCTGTGAGTTTGGAGGTGGGGCCACAGGAGGTGTGATCTGGGAGGGTGTACCTCCCTGCCCAGCCCCTTCCTTCTTTCTGCTTTCTGACTACCATGGCATGAGCAGCCTTCCTCTGCCCAGGCCCTTCTACCCTGCTGTTCTTCCCATGGACTGAAACTTCTAAAGCCATAAGCCACATCTCAGTCTGTGGGTCTCAGGTACTGTGTCTCAGTGACTTAAGATAGCAGTCCCTATCTTTGTCCCACATAGTCCCCACATGTACCAGGGAGAAAAAAATCAGCCTCCTTTCATTTCAACCAGCCAACAGTTATTGTCCATTGTACAATCAAGGAAACAGAGGCAAAGCTGAAGTCACATAGGTTTTAAGAAACAAAAGAGGAATTCGAATCTAAGAACCCTGACCCCAGAGCTAGAGCTTCAACTCCAGCCAGAGCCTCCTCCACTGCTCTCAAGTAAACTGCTGTGGTTAGGTTGATTTTGGACTTTGGTCCCAAGTTGCTGAGAGCAGGGCTTTCTCCAGCCTGGCCCTCAGTGGTTCTCAGATGTGCCAGGGAGGCAGTGGGGTCACAGACCTAACACGCATCTCAGCGTGGCACTGTAGGTGGGAAAATATGCTGCTCCCTTGCTCTTGCTGCCAAGAACCAGGACTGCTCCTCTCTGTTTTGTCACCCCAGGGATCTGTCGCCCAAGTGCTTACTGTTTTGCATACTGAACGTCTGCTGACTGATGTGTCTGACAGTCTGAAAATCACCGCAGTGCCCGCAGGACCCTTCCATCTCCTCCCTCCACTCCGGTTCTCTTTCTGCCTTCTGCTCTTTATTCAGGAACACATTCCAACTCGAAAGCTAATATTAATGGCCAGTTCTTTTCATCTCCTGGCCACCTTTCAAAGGAGAATGTATTAAACTTGATCCCAGGCCAAGAGCTGTCGAAAGATCCCATCAGAGGTAACTGTGGGAGGAGGGGCCACCAGACCACACCTGAGGCCCTTCACCTCTGGCAGCACAGGAATGTTTCAATCCCCAAACCGAAGGCCACTCCCCGACCCCCTCCAGTGGGGTCTCCAAGAAGGGAGTCCCACTTAGTGCCCACATGTACCAGGGAGAAAAAAATCCCACTAAGCAGGGGACACGGGTCTCCAAGAAGGGAGTGTGGCTGAAGGCCACACTCATTTCTTATGCAGAAGACTTTAGTGAAGTCTCAGTATTTCTTAAGGAAGTTGGAGGGGGTTTGCCAAAGAAAATGGCCTTGCAAACCACTTCCCATGACTCCCAAAGCAGCTTCCTTGAGTCCCAAAGTCCCATCTGGTCCCAAAGATGGATTTCTGATAATCATGGAGTCTCAGTTATCTATTAATTACTACATGGTGTGATAAAAATATTTATTACTTTTTAGAGAGTTATGACAGTAAATGACACGTAGCTATTAGCCCTTCTAAAAATACTTTCTTTTCTCTTTAAACAACTTACCCCATCCTTCTTGTCACTTTTTGAAGCAATTCAGCCAGTCTTCTTGCATTATTGCAGCTGCCTCGATGGCCTAAAACCTAAACACTGACTTTTTACTTTGAGGAAGAACCAGAAGTTGCCCAGTGCTGTATCCAGTGTATAAAGGAGATGAAGACATATTGTGGTGTTTGCACAAGCCTTCCTTTCTACTGGATGGTACTCCGCAGCAGCGTTCACTGTATTTCCAAACCTCGAAAAGACACTTAGAAAAGAAGACTTTCAGAACTGTTTCAGAGCCTGGCAAGAGTGAAGGGATAAGTGCATTTGAAGCTCGGGGGAGTATTTTAAGGGATACCATGACAATGTGTCTTATTGTAATAACTTTAAACTTTTTAAACTCACCATACATTTTGATCACACCTCATACATGGCAAATTGCTGCATAGTTAGTGACTTCAAGCAATGCACATGCAGGAACTCAGAGCGTCCAGGGTCAGAGAAGCTGAACGCCCACCTCAGAGGCTCTGGCTCAGTCTCCAGGAGGCTGCAGCCACGGTGTTGCGTGGACAGCAGACATCCGAAGGCCTGGCTGGGCTGGAGAGTTCTCTTCCAAGACGGGTCGTCCATGTGGCTGTAGGCAGGAGACTTCCCTTCTGTAAGATACTCGAGGCTCCTCATGACATGGCCACTGGCTCTGCTGGGAGCAGGTGATTCCAAAGAGAGTGCAGGAGGACGCCATAGTGCCTTTTAGGTTCTAAATTGTAATGTCTTACACCATCACTTATGTCACCGTTAGTGTCCAAACCTTCGGATAGTTAGAAATAAGTCACAATAGCCCACAAGTAAGGAAGGATAGCAAAGAATCTGTGCACCTATTTTTAAAAACATTTATGATGGGTGTCTGAGATTAGTGGCTTCTCTCTTATACCTATTTTTTACCAGACAACAGCCTCAGCTCTAGCTTCTAGGAATGTATCAAGAAGCCAGATGCAGATCTGGCAAAGACTGTAAGTCCTGCACCAACTCCTTTATTTCCTCCTTCCCTCCTTTCCTTTCTGGTCCTTGACTCCCTTGCCCCAGCTGCTGTAGTTACTTATTTAGAGCTGGTGATTATGGGTTGATTGTTACGTCCCTTCAAGTTCACATGGTAAAACCCTACCACCTGGTGTGTTGCTGTTAGGAAGCATGGCTGCTGCAAGGTGACTAAGACTAGAGAAGCTTCTAGAGGGGAGTGCTACCCTCATCGGAGCCAGGAGAGAGTTTACTTCCTTTTCTGTCTTCTACCACATGAGAACACGACCAGAAGTTGACAGTCACAGACCTTAGTCAGAGCAGTGAGAAATACATTTCTGTTGTTTATAAGTCACTTCGCCAATGGTGATTTGTTATGGCTGCTGGAATTGACTAAGACCCTTGCTTTCTCTGGTCTGGCTTCTGTGGGGACTGTCAGTCTGCTCAGCGAGGTTCTATATTGGGGGTCGGCATGGGAGTAAGGAGTGTCTTGGACTCCAAAGGAAGAAGAAGTGAAGGAAAAGAAACTTTCTCTGTGCTCTGGGCTGATCATCTGTCCTTTTCCTCTTGTAGTAGTCCTCTCTTATACACAGTTTCGGTTTCCACAGTTTCAGTTACAGTCAACAGTGGTTCAAAAATTTTGTCACAGTTTTAATCTGGAATGTCTCCCAAAGGCCCAAATGCCCCTACATTAAAGGCTTTGTCCCTATATGAGGTCATTAGGAAGTTGTGGGACCTTTAAGAAGTAAGGTCTCCTGGGAAGTCTTTGGGTCATTAGGGCGTGGCCTTGCAGAGAATTGTGGGAACCTAGCCACCTCACTGTCTTTGCTTCCTGGACAGAGGGTAAGTGGTTTTGTTCTATCACATACTCCCACCATGATACACTGGCTCACCACAGCTCCAGAGTGATCAGGGACTGGAACTATTAAAGCTGTGAGCCTCAATAAACATTTTCACTTCTTAAATTGATTATCTCAGGTATAGTTACAGAAGATCTTGGAAGCTGAGTTACAGCAGAAGGAAAGGATCTTGTTTGTCACATTTTAAACCTGGATTTAAGGGGAGTTAGCTCAGTGGTTCTGGTGCCTGTCTTGCAAGCGCAAGGACCCGGGTTCAACCCTCGGAAACCACATACAATACTGGGCATGGAGACTCACACCCAGCAGCAACCAGTACCACATACCACAGTGCCAGGCGTGGTGGCTCACGCCTGTAATCCCAGCACTTGGGAGGCACAGGCAGGAGGATTGCTGTGATATGAGTTGGAGGCTGAGCTCAGGGCCAGTCTGAACCACAAAGTGAGACCCTGTCTCAAAAAAAACCCTAAAAAAAAAAACAAAAAAAAAACAAGCCCTGGATTTAAGATTAATTAGACATAATTAGCATAAATCAATTGCACATAGTGCAGATTTTTGAAAGTGTGTTCTGAGAAACCTGATTCCTTGGAGAAATTTTGATTATTTTGTAAATGTGTGTTTTAAAATTCTATAATTATTAAATATAAATGAATAATATATATATTAGCTTCTAATAATAATCATCACATGAGCCTGTGCCTGCCAACCTAGCTTTATTTGTGGGAGCCCAGATATTAGAATAAAGTTTTTCTTGCTATCATTACTAAGTGAAGAACATCTTGAGTTTTCAGAGAAAAAAACTTAAACTGAAATTATTTGCAGCTGCTCATCTGTGGGAATGAGACTTTTCTCACTCTTATCCAGTCAAAACCAAATGCTAAAATAAATTGAGAGTTTAGACTGATGTAGTTTCAATATACATGCCTAAGGTGCCATTTAAAATTGTATGTATCAGCAATTCTCCATTTTCACCTTGTTTGACTTCTTATAAATAAAAGGTATGAATTAAAGCCTATAAAACAAGCGCTTAAAAATAATTTGTCAGTTTGAATCCTTTCTGTACACTCATGTATCAGAATGCTTCCTGCTACCAAGTATAGAAACTCAACTCAAAATGGCTTAAGCAAGAAGCTTCATGATGCTGCATAAAAATTAACCCCAGGGTTGGTTGATTTCCTGGCTCAGCAACATCAGGGAACACCAGGGTCCTACTACTTTCCGCTTTCTTTCCTTGGGTACTATTTTGTGGCCAGTTCCTGAGAAGATGCTACCATAGTTCCAAGCATTCTTGGAACACAGAGGCAATGGGAGAAAAGAGTGCAGTGTCTCCACTCAGGAGCAAAGGAGTTCTGAGAAGCTCTTGCTCGAGCCTCCCCTGGGGTTGCACGGCCGTGTCTCATCCTTGTCTACACCCGCTGTAGCAACCATGACTGGACTCTCTTGATCACATAGGGAAGACGCAGACCCTGTACAAAACATGGCCTCCACCAGTAAGAATAGAGGGAAGCAAGGCTGATGACACCCAGCTCACAATGTTTGCTAGAATTTGGGCTCATGGGAGAAATCATTTGGTGAAGACTGTGCGTCGTTAAACATAGCTGGAGGGCCCGGGATTTCGCTCAGTGGTTCCAGTGCCTGCCTTGCAAGCAAAAGGGCCCTGTTCTATCCTGCTGGCCACATAAAACAACACTAGGTATGGAGACTCACACCCACCAGCAATCAGTACCACATACCACAGTGCTGGGTGTGATGGCTCACGCCTGTAATCCCAGCACTTGGGAGGCAGAGGCAGGAAGATAGCTAAGTTTGAGGCTGAGTTCAGGACCAGCCTGAACTATAAAGTGAGAGGCTCTGTCTCAAAAAACAAAATATATATGTGTGTGGGGGGTTCAGTTTCCATTACTGCCAACAACAACAAAAATGTTGCTGGCAGCCTCTCAGAATTTTATGTCTTTTTCCTGAGCTAGCCCATGACGTTGTTTTTACCACTAGTCAGCTTTTGTTTGCAAGGGGGAAGGGGGGGTGTCCCACCCATATCAACTGTGGCACTGCACATGGCCTCCCCAGTGAAGTCCTGTCCCGGTAGCCTGCCTGACATCACTTGGTTGGCAGTTTATAGGGTACCTTTGTGTACATCATCCTATTTAATGCTCAAATTACAAAGCAATCTTGGGCTCCAAAGCCTACTTGACCATCAAACACTTGAGTAGGAATCTTAAAAAAGATTTGCTCTGGACCCACTGATCCAGAATCTCCTGAGATAAGAATTCATTTTGTCAAAGAGCAAGTTGGCTGTTTTTACTGTTCTGGGAAACTGTGACAAGTTTGTGATGGCTGGAGAACTGATGCATCTGGCAACGAGGCTGCAGATGCAGGCAAGGGTCAGGTGACCTCAGCACTCCAAACTTAGTACTTGAATTTGTCCCATAAGGCGTGATCAGATGAGACCCTTGGCGATTGCTCTTGTGGAAAGTGGTTGATTGACAGGTGATGGGCATTGTGCCAAAGCAGCAGGGATGGACGAAAGGGCAGGGCAGGAGAGAGGCTAAGAAAACACTATCAGTAGGGCTTTGTTTCTAATTAAATTGAGAGAAACAAAGACCTGAAGTCACTCCCAGGCGTCTAGTGAGGGTGATTCTCTTGCACCAGGTCAGTTTCTCTGGCACTGTTTTTATGATGGAGGAAGATAGCTTGGCAAACTGAAAGTTCCTTCACTTTTCTACTCCGGTGTTTTCTGAACTTTCCTCATCTACTCTTGGGTTTTTCTTCCTATTTTTAATCTTCTCACTATTACCAGCTCTCCTAGTTTCTTAATCTCCTTTTTCTCACACACACTCAACCTGATCACTCACTTTTTATCACAGAAAAATCATAAAAATCAAGCTTCCACTGGATATGACATGAGTTTTTAGCTCTAGGATGATGGAATAAAGCAAATCCATGTTTATTGGAGAGGAACACAGTGAAGCAAGGAAAGAGATTGTGTGTGGGCTGCTTTGATTTAAATAAAATATTAATGGTTGTGTTACCTTTCCATTGCTGAGACAGAATACCTGAGAATATCAACTTAGAGAGGGAAAGAGTTATTTTGGCTCACAGGTTTGGTGATTTCATCCATGGTAAAGTGATTCCATTACTAGGGATTCCACTGCTGAGTGGTGGAAGGGCCTGGCGGAGGACAGCAGCTCACCTCAGGGCAGCCCGGAGGCAGGGAGCAAGGCTGTGCTGGGGGCTGCCTCTTTCTTTTTCCTCTTGTGGTCCTTTGGGGCCCTCACCCAACTGGCAAGTGTCATTCAGGGCAGGTCCCCTCAGTTTGCGACCCCCACATGCCAGTCATCTCTGGAGACACCGACAGACACAGCAAAAGTGCACTTTACTAATTTTCCAGGTGTTCCTTAATGCAATCAAGTTAACAGCCAGGATGAAGAAAACAATGAAAAGTATATATAGTATTAAGGAGTTTGGACTAGACTAGATGATGCCTGAATTTTCAAATGATGTTCTTGCCCCTTCTTTCAATTGTATTGTACTCTCAGGGAAATTAATTTCAGTGCTCTGCTGAAATACGAATGGAAATTGAGTGGCAGGAGACAGGGTCAAACGAAAATCCTTGAATTTCATGAATACAGGAGTTTAAGGAATACTGTATTACTTCATGAAAAGCTTTGGCAGATTTGCCATTTCTCCCCTCGGGAAATGTCTGGTGAGTGCCTCTCCACGTGATCGCTTCTCCCAGGTGTCTAGACTGGCACATGCTTTGTCCCTCATGCTGTCAGAATGTCCTGCGTGTCCCCACTCATGACTGCACACCCCAGAAATCTGACTTGGGGCTCAATTGCCATAATCCTGAGGGAACATGAGAAACCCACTTCAACATCACTATGATGGAGTGCGTGAAGATGAGTCATTACAGGTGTAAGAGTGAAGCACCATCTCACTCACCAAAAACATGTGAAGAAATACAAACATTTTGGGATTTTTTTTTAAAATTTTAAAAAAAGTGGCATATCTGCCCAGTGGACTTTTACTCAACAACAACAAAATAGCCACTGCATTAAAACATAGGGGTGAATTTCAAACTAACTTTGTTGAGTAGAAGACGCCAAACCCCCAGAATGATAATCCATAGTATATGATTCCATTTTTTTAAATTTTTGTAAATTGCAAAGTATTTTATAATGACAAAACAAAAACAACTCAAAACTTCAGTGGTTATCTAGGCTAATAGGTGTGAAGAAAAGATTACAAAGGAATACAAGGAAATTTTTAGACACATTAATAATCTTGATTGCACGGAAAGTTTTACAATTGTCTACATTCATCAAATCATATCAAATTTATGATTTAAATACGTGCAATTTATTGTGCTTCAGTTCTATGTAAATATGGCAATATATGCACAAAAAGAAAGAGGAAGAAAAAAGATTGATTCTTTCTCCACTGAAACTTTTTCAACCTGGGAATACTAATCATTGTCCTTTGGGTAATTTTTCTTTGTACTTTACAGCTATTTCTGCAGGTTTCTGTTCCAGGCTAGCTCAGTAAGTCATGTCAGAGGGTTCTTTCTGTTTACCAGACACTTGGGCATAATGAGGTGTCTAGAGGCACAGGCTGCTGAAGATGGAAGATTTCCTGTCTGCGCTGCTGGTCCTGCTCAGAGCTCCTGGTTGTTTCAAGGATTCCACCAGGGAGCGAGAGCCAGCCTGTGAGGCAGGCCTGCGCGGCATCCCTAGCTGCCCTCTCTCCTGCCCTTTCTCCTTGCTTGAGTGCTTGAAGCTCCACTGAAGAGAGTTGCTGGCAGCTGTGCATGTCGGGAAGATGAACAAGAGTTCAGGTGGTGAGGAGGAGCCTTGGCTCATTTGCAAAGGGAGAAAGCCACACACAGACCAAGGCCTGCAGCTAAGAGATGCACTGAGGGGAAATCAGAGCGAGGCGGCCTGTAGACAAAAGGGCTGTTGCCGCCTGTGTGAGCCCCGAGATGAAGGGCTTGTGAGGAGGAGGTCAAAGGCTCACTTTTCTCCTTCATACCTTCACCCTTCATTTTTCCACTAAGTATGTCACTGTGGCATTTGTGTCAAGAATAGTGATGACACCAGGATGGATCTATAATCATCTCCCTTTATCTGTGGCTTCACTTACCACAGGTCAACCAGGTCTGAAAATATAGAAAATATAGAAATTTGTAGAAATAAATGATTCATATGTTTTAAGTTGTACCCTCTTCTTAGTAGCACAATGAAACTGTCCGACTGCTCTCCTGTGAGACCCAGAGTATGAATCCTCCCCTTATCCCATGGATCCACGTTGTATATGCTATTCACCTGGTGGTCTATTAGGAGCCATCTCAGTTATCAAACTGACTGTCATGGCATGGCAGTGATTGTTTGTTAACCTGCTTATGCAAAAATTGTGGCAGTTTCATTGCAGTATGCCGTTGTCGTTATTCTGCTTGAGTATTAGTTTTTATTATCAATCTCTTCCTGTGCCCAATTCAGAAATTAACCTTTATCCAGAGAATGTACAGTATGTAAGGGGAAAGCATAGTATGTGTAGGTCTGGCACTTGCCTCATCCAGTAGGAGTTTTGTATTATATTTCTCTCAGATAAAGGAAGACTACATACTTTGGGGTGAGGGCTAAGGCTTAGAAATTAATACCTTCACAGTATGCAGGAATTTGTGCGGAAGGAGGAGGAGGGGGAGGAGTAAATTAGGCAGGAAGGGAAAGGTTGAGACTTCTCAGATTCTATTTGACTGCGACTATTTGACTGTGCTGCCAATGATAGTGTCATACTGAAAACACATTCTCTGCTGTGTGGAGCGGCTGTTAGCAGTCGGGCACTGTACTTCATTCACACTATCGGTTCGAATCCACACTTAGAAGAAAGTTGTGTCCTACCTCCTGCAAACTGAGGTGGGACACAACTGTGGATGAGAAAACCAAAGCTCAGAAAGATTTCTCCAAGACCACGTCCTTCCTGAGTGAAGTCTCGGGTCGGAGCCCACATATATCAGCTTCTAAACCCAGCAGACCACCTCCCCACTCCCTGGACAGGGCTGTGACGTACTTTGGATTTGGTAACACTCCAGGCCAAGCCCTTACATCCCCAGCCTCATACCAGATTGTCACACACAGTGCTCTCTGGTGAAGAATTTGATTTCAAACCTCAGTTAGGCTGAACCCCGGGAAATGCATCTGGAGGCCTTGCAGGGTGAGTCTTTATAGCAATTCCTTGTTCCTTTCCTCTCCTGATGAAGCCAGCTGAGCTCCGTGGCCTTTCTCAAAGCCGTCCTACATGACCCCATGGTCAAGGAAACCAGTGGGAAGTGGGAGTGGCACAAGAGCGCCCAGAGCAGGGCATCTAGGGTTACAAGGCAGATGGACCCTCACCAGGTCCCCCATCCATTCATAGCGGTGACACGTCTGACCTTGAGGGGCCCGTGACATTAATTTGTCCCCTTCCCCAGGTCTTCTAGGGCCTCATGCCCTCTCATATAATGCAGAGGGAGGGAGAGAGCCGGACAGAGAAACAACAGGAAATAAAAGCTCTTTGGGGAAAGGCAACTGTGACAAGTTGAAAGAATGGAGGAAATACTAGCACGAACAAGAGAAAGGAGAGGATAAGCAAGGCTGGGTACAGCCCGGGACCAGCAGAGCATGGATTTGTTTTCTATAAAAAGAGATGTGTTATCCCTCCCTCCTCCCGCCTTGGCAAATAATGACAAAGAAGAATGGCTGCAGAGTTTGCTGAAATGGAATAGTCTGCAGGGGTATCAGGGTGGAGGAAATGTGTGCTCGGATATCTTATCATGTTCCCCACCAACTTGTTTTTATTTCAAATTGCCTACAACAGGTGCCGGAGTCGGGGCGAAGTATAATATCGTACCTTGCAACAGCTGGGTGCAGAGCACACGTGGAAAGAGTAAAGAAAGGTTACACAACGTGCCTGGTCTCATATGGCTTGGAGCAGCTCTAGAATTTAAAACATTTCCTTGTCCTCGAGTTAAATTGAGCCCCTGTGGTATGTGTTCTGTAACTTAATATGAAAGGCTGCTGATGGATGGGTTGATACCATGGCCGCCAGAGCCGGCGGTGGACACCTGCAAGGGACATGTGTGTCGTGGGTGGCCAGAGCTCTGCAGAGATGGCCCACCCACTGCAGTGTGTGCCCAGAGAGTGCCCGTGGGCTGTCCTCCACATGTGGGGGGCTCCAGGTGGGCATCAGTCCTGCCTATAACACGCCTTGTGCTGCAGCCCAGGTAGCATAAACTACAGTTTATAAAACATATTTTAGTACCCTCGCTCTCCGGCTTTTCTCCTGCTCACGAAGCCTTACATAAATGCAAGTGAGTGACAGCAATGCCATTAAATGTGTTCTAATTTGATAGAAAAAGAAAATCCCTAAATGTCAGCTCTTTATTTGTAACATACTCATAGAGGCACCTCCCGCAGCTGACAATGGTAGAATCTATTTGAACTGGCACTGCAGCTGAGAAAAGGGACTTACTTAATCCGACAAAATATGTCCTTGCTATATAAAGCCTAAGCCAGTTTTCCTGCAGGTATTGTCCATATGTGATTTGCAGTGGAGGGCGGTTCTCCAGCAGGCAGAAGGCTGACCATGTGATCAGTCAGGATTCTGAGCTGCAAGCAACAGAAGGGGACTTCAGCTGATGTGAGCAGGAAAGGCATATATTAAAGTGGTACTGTTTAGCTCACAGCTTTTCCAAGAACTGCACAGCCTGCATGTTCACAGCAATACCTAAAATCAGCTGCGGAGCTTGCTTGGTGAAAGCACCCCACCCAACACCCGCAGGGACTCTGCCCGCCCAGCCCTCCATTTTTCTGCAAATGTCCCTGGCTCCGTGAAGCAGCCCCAGGTGATTGGCCGAGTGGAGAACATGGGCAAGAATCCTATAAAATGTTTTGAGGAGTATGTTTTATGAGGGAGATCAGTAGATGATCTTTATTTCTGACATTTTGCTAGATAGTGAGAAGGTCCACCACATTCCTTGTTTCAATCTCTGTCACCAGGCCCTGGCATAATACCTGGCACTTAGAAAGGGCTCAATAAGCACTTGTTGAAATGAATTAAAATTGAATTTTAAATTTAGAAACACCCTTTCCAAGGGCAGATTGCCAGTCACTATTGCAAATTAGTTCTAGTAAATCAAAGTAAATTAGAAATGCAATCAAAATAGACTCTAAGTCTAGTGGTTATATGCTATACTTATCTAGCAAGCTTTTGCCCTTAGGCCCCTGGGTTAGTGGCTTGCTTTTTAGCTCACTGACAGCTTTACTTTTATCTGGTACTAGCTGTATATGCATGCATGTGTGTCTCTGTATTTCTGCATATTCATCGTGTGAGCATCTTAACTGAAGCTTATGTTTTAGTCAAGAAATGGGACTCCCATCAGCCATCATCAGTTGGCCAATTTCTGGCATATTTGCGTGCTTTTTGTGAATCTTCTCTCTCAAAAGAAGGAAGATCTTTTCCTGTAGGAGAAGGATTTCAAAGACCTATTAGCAGTGTGTGGAATGCTGTATCAACAGATTACACAGGTCATATTCCTACTGAATGATGTCAGGTATTTTATCTAGTCTATTTCTTCTAGATCATTTTCAGATTTCCCAAGATCAAGACTGGAGAGTAAATAGCATCGTAGGTCATTCCACCGGCAGGGTCAGGGATCTGGTCACTGTTAACACACAGTTCCACAACGAATGTTAAAGCTGAACTGTAAGACTGTAGTATGGATTATTTTCCTTAGCATTCATGCCAAAATGTTTTAATTGATTCTGCATGAGTCATAATTTTTGTGTTTTTGAGTAACAAAAAAAATGCTTTTTAAAGTTTAAAGGTCCAAATCTCAAGGTCATGATTTGCAAACTCCTTTCTCGAGCTGAGCTGTGTCCGTTGTCATCACTCTCTGGTTCCTGGGGCTTTGGATTCTGGGACTTATTCTGGCAGCTTCTCACCTCTATCCCACCCTGGCTGAAGTCTTTGGACTCAAAATGAATCATGGCCCTGGCTTTCTGAGTTTACTAACTTGCAGATGGCGGACTGTGGGACAGCCTCATTGTATGAGCCAGCTTCCATCATAAATCTCCTCTGAGAAAATCTATGTAGAGCCTGCTCATTCTGTTTCTCGGGAGAACCTTGACTAATATCAACTCTGGAATGTAAAAAGCATTAACCAGATTTTACCTACTTTAACTTCCACGGGATTCAAGGCTAACTATGCCCACTTTCTGACATAAAGAGTTCTATTTTCAGAGCGGGAGGGCTAGCTTTGGTTTGTATGTGCAAGTGGAGTTTCCCTAAGCATTCTCTCCTTCACTGGGGCAGAGATTATTCTTTAAAAATATTTTGCATTCTTAGCTTTGAGAATTGTAGCACTTTGATTCCCATTATGTTTAAAATAAATACATGGGAACTGGAAAAAGAGCTGGTAAGATATCAAATTATTTTTGAATGGAATAGTTATTGGTTATTGAATTGTGGTCCTTTCTGCAGTTCTCAATTTTTCAATAATGGGCTTTCATAATCAGAAAAATAATGCTTATTATAGGCATTTTTTGTTTTATCTTGCTTTCTGAAAAACCATGCCATAACAACAGAGACTATGAGGAAACAGAACTGGGACAAATCAGTCAGACCTATGGAATCTTGAAACCAGTGTATCAGTAAAAATCACTACAACCTAATACAAATGATGGTCTAGATAAATATATAGACCTAAGAAACTTAGGATGAAAACTTTCTTTTTTGAAATATGTCTGTTAGAGCATTTTGTTTCTGATTAAAATTATTTCCATTGATATTAAAATTAGGATCTAGGATACATGCTTCTTCATGTATTCATTGTTATAACACCAGGCATATTTCTGTAGTTTCGTTAACTCTACTCTCAGTCTCCCCCAATCGCCTACGAGGGTGCAACATGAAGTACCAAAAGCCACTAAACAACATGCTGATTGGGCTAAAGGAAGGCAAGGTTATAAATTCTCAGGGGGTTTGCCCTCTAAAGTTTGGCATATGTTTTTAAGACTTTAATTTTGATTTTGAAAAAAATGTGCTTCTGACAACTTCAAAGGATCGCCCTGCATGGGAATGAATGTGATGTGTGCATTGTGCCTCATCCCCCACCTGCTGCTGTGTGTGAAGGACCATGCACTGCCTCGGACCAGACTGTATTAGAAAGTCTAAGCACCCAAAGCGAGTGTCTACAGGGTGGACAGTTGGCAAGAACAATAAGAAGAAAAATCCGGCTGTATCACCAAGTTTTCCTAAACCACGAGAGAGCTGAGGTTTGCAGGGTAGTCACATGGTCTGAAATCTTTGCAAAGACACTCCTCCCAGAAGAGCTGAGCATGGCTCACTGCTCCAGTGGCAGAGCAGCGTATGGGAAGAGACACCATACGCCCTGCCCGTGGGTGAGATGAGTTAGGGTACAATCTAATCAATGGCAAAAAGTGGGAAGATAGATGGCAATAAAATAGTATCCAATCCAAAGTCAGACAGAGAACATAAGGAAACAAATAACAGATTGCACAAACAAAAAGTAACAGGCTAGATGGTAGATTTAAGTCCAACCACATCAATGATTACATTACATGCAAACGATGAAGCTATCCATTAAAAGGCAGAAATTGTCAAACTGACTAAAAAGCTGGATCCATCTTGATGTTCTGTACTACAAATGCATTTAAATGTGAAAATACAAGGAGATTAAAAGTGAAAAGATAGAAAAATATATGCTGGGCAAATGTTAATCAAAAGAAAGTCAACTAGATTATATTAATGTCAAAGTAGATTTTAGAATGAGGACTATTTCTAGAGTTGTGAAAGAATACCACATGATAAGAAGAAGGTTAACATATAATAACCTTGAGAAGATATATGCTTTGTAACAGCATTTCAAAATACATACAGCAAAACTCAAAGAACTGAAAAGAGAAATAGACCAATCCAAAATTATAACTGAATATTTCTGCATTCCTCTTTCAATGATAGGTAAGACAAACATAAAACAGGGAATGAGATGGTGGAATAACACACAACCTAATTGACAATCAAGAAACATCCTACCCAACCATAGCCCAATGCTTAATCTATTTTCAACCACACCAAGACAGGTCATCTTCATCTATAAAATAAATGTTAGTAAATTTAAATAAACTGAAATAATACAAAGTATATTCTCTGGCAAGGTTTCTAGTTTAATATAATTCAGCTAGAAAGCAGCAACAGAAAGTTATATGAAGAGCCACAAAGATTGAAATGTTCGATGTTTCTTTTCACATAACCCGTAGTTAAAATGGAAGACACAAGGGGAATTGGGAAGACTTTTGAATGGATGAGAAGTTTGTGTAGTGCAATTGAAACTGTGTGCTGTGGTTTGGATAAGTGTTCCTCAAAGGCCCACGTGGTAAGGGCTCTGTTTCCAGCCTGTGGAACTATTAGGACATGGTGGAAACTTTAAGAAATGGAAAGTTATGGGAAGCTTCTGTTCATCGGAGGTGGCACCTCCAAATGATGCAGGAACTGCGGTCCTTTCTTCTTTCTCTCCTTTGTATATCTGAACCATGAGGCGTACAGTTTTACCACAACACGGCCCCCAAAACAATGGGACCAACTGCCCATGAGATGAAACTTCCAAAAGTGTGAACCAAAATAAACTACTCTTTATAAGTTGCTATCTTGGGTATCTGTTACAGTCATGGAAAGCTGACCGACACACGGAATGTGTAACTGCAAAGATGTAATTGGAAATAATGAAGAATGTCAGTCAACTACCCAAGCTTTCACCATAGGAAACTAGAAAAAAGAATATATCAAACCTAAAATAAACATAGATCATGAAACAATAAAAATAGAAACAGAAAACAATAGTATCAAAAAAATGGACAAGGAATAGAAGAGTAAAGCTGCTCACTTTAAATCAATAAAATTGATAGGTCTCTTCTCAGATTTATCAAGAAAGTCAGACAGAGAAAGGGGCTGGAAGATTAAATACCAACGTAAGTAATAAAAGAAAGAACATCACTACAAATCATATAGACATTAATATGTCTGTAATGATGATTATGCACAACAACATTCATAAATTAAACTCAGATGAAAGGACCAATTTCTTAAAACATACACTTGAGAAGCTAATGATAACCTGAATCATCCTAGATCTTATTTTTAAATTTTTTGTTTGTAATTTAAAATCTTTCTATGAAGAAAACTACAAGTCAGGATGGCATCACTGAAAAATTCTACCAGAAATCTTAAGAAAAGTTAATACTACTTCTAAACAAACTTTTTCAAGCTCTGCGTGCATGCATGTGTGTGTTGCTGGAGATCAAACTCAGGGCCTGGTACTTGCTAGTTAAGCATTGTACTACTGAGCCACATGCTAGTCCCACAGAAATTATTTTCAAAAAATAGAGGAGTGAGTATTTCTCAACACACTTTCTGATGCCAGCATTACTCTGAGAGCAAAATTAAAGGTATGGCATGTTAAGAAAACCACAGGTTAATATCCTTCATGAACATAAGTGCAAAATTCATCAACTGAGTATTTAGAAAATTGAACTCAGCCATATTGTCTATAAAAAGAACAATATATCATGTTCAAGTGGAGTTTATTCTGGGAATGCAAGATTGGTTCAAGATTTTTAAATTTCCTATGTAATTCATCATATAAGAGACTAAAAAAGAAAACTATGTGATCATCTTAATAAATATAGGAAAAGCATTTGAGTTTGAAGCTCACTTATGATTAAAAAATTGTCAGAAAAGTGGAATTCTTAATTTGATGGGAGTTAATAGATAAGTCAATATTTTTCTGCTGAGATGTTTATTGGTACTGCTTGTATTTTGAGTTTTTGTGAAAGTATTAGACAATACAATAAGATAAGAACAAAAAAAGTAAAAAGCATAAGGTTAAAAAAGCAAAAAACTAAACTGTCTCAATTTTCATACATTATAATAACATATGTAGAAAGTCCCAAAGAACTTATTTTTTAATGTACTAGAATTAGTAAGTGAACTTAGCAAGGATACAGGATATAAAACCAATATTTCAACACAATTATATTTCTATATACTACCAATGAACATTTATAAACTGAAATTCAGTAAATACCATCTCAAATAAGCTTCCATTTACATTAGCATCTAAAACCAGAAATATTTGTTAAAATTTTCTTTTAAATGTAAAAGATCTGCATTCTGAACATTATCAAACTTTGATAAAGAAATCCAAGATTTTTTTATTATTATTATTTCTTTTCAAGGGCTCTCTTTTGTAGTTCAGACTGGTTGTGAACTCAGCCCCAGACTCAGCAATCCTGTCTCTTTCCAAGTGCTGGGGTTATAGGTGTGAGCCACCACACCTATACCATACCAGCATTGTGGTATGTGATACTGATTTCTGGTGTGTTTATGTGGTTACCAGGGATTGAACCGAGGCCCTTGAGCTTGCAGGGCAGGCACTGGAACCACTGAGCTAAATCCCCAGCCCAGAAATCCAAGACTTAAGTAAGTGAAGAGACACAGTATATTTCCATAGATCAAGATGTTCCAGGGATCAAACTCAGCTTGCTAAGCAGGGATAGTGTCACTGAACTACATCCGCGGCCCCAATGTATTTATGATATCTGTTCTCCCCAGAAAGTACCCATAAATCCCCAGCAAGACATTTTAGAGAACTGACAAGGTGACTTTAAAATGCGTATGGATACTAGCCTAGCCAAACCAACTAAAAACCAGCTTGGAGGACCAATGCTGCCTCATTTCAAGATTTTCTATAAAGTCACAGTAAACAAGATAGTTTCTTGTTGAACATATATAAAATGCTAAATACTGGGTGCAAATGAAAGGATCAGTGTTCAGATCAACTGAGCAGAAGAGAGCCCAAAAATATAATCACACATATATCATCAAATGATTTTGCAGATAGTTTGTCAATAAATGATGTAAGAAGAATTAGATATTAACATAACAGAGGAAGAGACACGGGTAAAGCAAAGGAGGAGAAACATTTACTCTTGTCTCTCTAAAACTTACAAGAGAAAAATCTTTGTGATTCCTTGTTAAGGGATGAGTTCTTGAATTTAAAACTCAAAATACAATCTCACTGATACATTTGACTTTATTAAAATGGAAAACTTGCACTTTGGAAGACAAAGTTCAGAATTTTTTTTCCTTGCAAAACAAATACATAGAAAATGGCTTATATGTCTTACACACAAAATATATAGAATTCACAATTCAGTAGTAACAGAAAACAAATAGCTCCATAAAAACGGAACAATTTTAAGATATTTCAAAGAAGGTATATGGATGGCATATACAAATGCAAAAAAAAA
>PVIR01033076.1:0-17492 GCA_004026965.1 Petromus typicus | reverse complement strand
AGACACATACGTGGGTCATACACATGCACACAGGTGTGCAGACACATACGTGGGTCCATACACATGCACACAGGTGTGCAGACACATACGTGGGTCCATACACATGCACACAGGTGTGCGGACACATACGTGGGTCATACACATGGGGGCTTCCCCGTGACACCCGTGCAGCCTCTCACCCGTGGCCCTATACGGTCATGTCTTAGTTTTCATGGTGACTCATGTGACTGGACTCCTGGGAAACAGACCCTAAGTTGGGTGAGTCCCTCAGCCCAGGGCAGGGTGTGTGGCTAGTGTGCTCCCCTCCCTCCGTGCTTGAGACCCTGTGTGCAAGCACCCTGGGTCTTCAGAAACTGACCTGCTTCTGATCTGTGTAAGCAGCTCTCCTGAAACCACCAGAAGCTTCCTTCTGGCAGTGGCTGTGCCCTGGGGACAGATGCCTGACATTCTGTTCCTGTAAAGGGTCCTGTGGAGAGCAGCTCCTCCTCCGTCACCCTCTACCCACCTCCCCATGCCAGCTCAAAGGAGCTCTTAGTTTCCAGGGCCTGCAGCTGGGCACTATGTGAGCAGAGGTGTGAAGGTCAGATGGGAAGGAACAGGATGGGACAGATCACACTGGGCTTGGCACCAGCCTGTCCGCATCCTCTGGCCGTGGCTGACTTCAGGCAGCGTCTGTGGTTAACAGGCCAGGAAACAAGCTCAGGAGAGTGGAAAGCCAAGATCTGAGCCTAGGGCCCTGGCTACTGAACACCCGCCTCTGTCGCCCTGTTCTGGCCAAAAGCTCTTCTCTGGCCCAGTTTGTCTTCTCCTCTAGACCCTAGCTGCTAAGTGTCCAGGCCACAACCTGTGAACTGAGGCTTGGGGGTGTGTACTTTGCCCTGTGCACAGCAGGTAGAGACTCCGCTTGCTTGCTCTGAGTCACCCATCACCTCAGGGGGAAGACCCACCAAGCCGTGAGGTTTCCAGGGCGAGGGAACACTTAACATCCTCCCAAGACCTGAGTCTTGAGATCAATCAGTAGAGGTTAAAGCCCCACGTGGGGGAAGACTCAGGCTCCCATCCCCTATCTCCAACCCTTAGAGAATGCTTTGTTCTTTTGCTGGCCCCAGGACACCCGCCCACCCTGGTTCTCTAAGTCATTCCCCACCCTCTGATTGCTTGAGAGCACTCCAAAAACAGTGGCAGGCCTGGAGGGTCTCTGTCTTTGCTCAGCTGTGGCACTGAACTCCCAGCCACCCTTCACACTGTTCATCTGAAAAGTTATCTTTGTCTTTAATCCTTTCCAGCACCCCTCAAACAAGCAGCCTGGGGCCTGGCCAGTCCCCCAGGAGGCTTTAAACTTTTTATCCTTGTGCCTCAGCCTCCTGAGTACCTGGGATTACAGGTGGGTGCCGCCATCTACCTGCCAAAATAATTAATTAAAATAATCATAAGTACATAATTCAGGATATAGCTACAGCTGTGGAAAGAGTGGATGCAGTACAAGATTATACAGGGGCTTTGAATTGAAACTATAACTTCTATTTATTTATTTTAAGTAATCTAAAACAAATGTAGAAAAATGTTCAATGTTTTGAAGCCGACAAAACACAAGTGTTGTGGTGCACATCTGTCATTCTTGCACTCAGGAGGCTGAGGCAGGAGCAACACTGTCATTTAAGGTAAATCTGGGCTACATAGTGAGACTGTGTCAAAATGAAAAAAAAATGTAGGCAAAGAAAATGAATTTAAGAAAGAGAACGCATCCATGAAGAGAAGGCAGGTTGCATATAAGAGAAAAATTCAGCTGCCCTGCAATTTATTATGACAGGCAGAAGTGGGGTGACACCAGCAGCTTACAGAGAGAGGAGAGACCCGAGAATTTTCTTCCCTCCCAGCAGCCACTGTGGGAAGCTGAAAAAACCACAGGCATGCATGAGCCAAGAGCTCTTTGAAACCCAACTGACTGGATAATGCATCAAATGAAGGAGACCAGCATGAAGCAGCTAGACTAAGAATCTGTGCAATCACCAACATGTTAAAATGAAGTAGTGTAACTGTCAAAATTCAGTAGACTGCCAGGTGTGGTGGCCAGGAGTTTGTTTCCAGAAGTGATAAGTTTCAGACACCAGCACCTCTGTATGAAAGCTCACTATTCAACAAAGACTGAGCACTGCTTGTGTTCTGGGAACTGTGGGCACCACAGTGAAAAGACAAAATGAAATCTCCTTCGTGAAGCTTTGCTGTATTGTGGAAAAGCAAACCGGTAAAATGCATTGTGCTCTAGGACCAGGGATTTAGCTCAGTGGCAGCACTGCCTGCCTTCCAAAGACAAGGTCATGAATTTGATCCCCAGCACTGCAAAACAAAGAGGTTGTATTCCAGAGGTTATAAGCCTCTCCCACTCTCCCGCCGAGCTGAGGACAGTTCTACTTAGACAAAGTGGTCCAGGCATCTCACACCTGAGAAATGTTTGAGCACAGACTGAAGGTATGGAAGGGGCTTCTCAACGATCTGGGAAGAAAGCTGTAGGGACCACAACTGTGGAAGGGACCTTCACAGGCCAGGCGGGCCAAGTGGGAAAAAGACTTACAGGAGGAGGTCAGGGAGCTGACAGTGATCTCAGAGCACTGGGAAAACGTGGCCTCCACCCCGAGAGAGACAGGGACCTCTGGAGATTCTGAGCTAAGGAGGGATATGGCCTGTTGAGCAATATTATAAATAACTACTGTGGCTGTTGAATGGTATATAAGGTTGACTTGTAACATATCATTTTTCCGAAGGACAAAGAGAGACAGAAATAATTTAAAAATTAATTCAAGGGCCAGGGATTTAGCTCAGTGGTTTCAGTGCCTGTCTTGCAAGCATAAGGGCCCGGGTTCGATCACCAGAAACCACATACCACAGTGCCGGGTGTGGTGGCTCACGCCTGTAATCCCAGCACTCAGGAGGCAGAGGCAGGAGAATTGCTGTGATGTGAGTTGGAGGCTGAGCTCAGGGCCAGCCTGAACTACAAAGTGAGATCCTGTCCCCACAAAAAAACCTTCCCAGGCCAAGGATTTAGCTCAGTGGTTCCAGTGTCTGCCTGGAAAGCACAAGGTCCTGAGATTGATCCCCAGCACCACATACCACAAAATTGGGCATGGTGGCTCACACCTATAATCCCAGCACTCGAGAAGCAGAGACAGGAGGATTGCTGTGAATTCCAGGCTTGCCTGGGCTGCATAATAAATTCAAGGTCAGCCTGAACTACAAAGTGAGACCCTGTCTCAAAAAAAAAAAAAAAAAGGAAGAAAATCTTGTGGAATTCTCCCCAGAAGAACTGAAGAAGGCACTTTCTCACTGATTCCAAATGCAGGACTTGGAACTGTCTTGCTGCGAATATGCTCAGTCTCCATGATTGACAGATCAACTTCACTTCTCCAACAACTTGCCAAACCCTAATCTTCTGCCTTAGTGGTACATGCCTGTAATTCCAGCACTTTGAGAAGTTGAGGAAGAAGGCTAAATTTTCAAGCCCAGGGTGGGCAATTTAGCAAGACCCTGCCTCAAAATAGAAGGGACTGGGGATACAGATCACTGCAAAGCAAAGGCCCTGGGTTCAATGCTAAGTACTGGGAAAAATAAACTGAAAATATAGAAGAAGAAAATAAGGGAAGGTCAGACATCTGTATTGTCAGGGATTTCTTGGATAACACCAAAAATACAAACAAAAAAGGAAAATATAGACAAATGTGACCACATCAAGCATAAAAACTTTTTTTTTTGTTTTTTGTTTTTTGAGAGATAAGGTCTTGTTTTGTAGTTCAGGCTGGCCCTGAGCTCACTAGGTAGCCCAGGTGAGCCTGGAACTCATAGTAATCCTCCTGCCTCTGCCTCCTGAGTGCTGGGATTACAGGTGTGAGTCACCACACCTGGCATTGTGGTGTGTGGTTACCGGGATCAAACTGGGACATTGCGCTTGCCAGGCGGACTCCAGAACCACTGAGGTAAATCCCTGGCCCATAAAAACTTCTTGCTGCAAAGGAATCAGTCCACAGAGTCAAAAGGCAGCCTATAGAATGGGAGAAAATATTTTGTACATCATATATTGAGTGAGGAACTAATATGCATACTATGTGAGACTTTTTTTTTTTTTTAGGCAAGGTCTCACTTTGTAGTTCAGACTGGTCCTGAACTCAGCCTCAAATTCAGCAATCTTCCTGCCGCTGCCTCCCGAGTTCTGGGATTACAGGCGTGCGCTTCCACACCTGGCACTGTAGCACTTGGTACCGGTTGCTAGTAGGTGTGAGTCACCATGCCCAACATTGCTATATGTGGCTACCAGGGATCAAACTTAGGATCTTGGTCTTGCAAGGCAGGCGCGGGAACCACTGACCTAAAAATCCCTGGCTTGTGAAGAGCTTTTATAATTCAACACCAGCAACAAGCCCGGTCTTTAAAATAGGTAAGGGGAAGACATTGCTCTGAAAAGATACACAAATGGCCACAGCATATTAAAAACATGTTCAAATTACCTTATCAGTGAAATACAAGTCAGAACCAGAAGGGAGGGTGGTGCGGAAGGGGGATGAAGGAGAACTGATCATTGTTCCCAAAGTGGAGTTAAACAGGTACCCGGGATGCAGCGGAGCAGCACAGCACCTGCTGGTGAGCATGAAGTTTCAAGTTCGGTGCCCAGTACCAAAAAGACAGTAGAGTTAGACAGGAAAATTAACTTTGAGTGTTCTATAGCACAGTGAACGACTATAGCTGACAATAATTTATGGTAGATCTTTAAAATAGATAAAGAAATCCTGTCATGAGGGCATATGTTTATAATCCCAGCACTTGAGGCTGGGGATGTTTTGTTTTTTGCTTTTTGTTTTTTTTGAGACAAGGTCTCACTTTGTAGTTCAGGCTGGTCCTGAACTCAGCCTGGAACTCAGCAATCTTCCTGTCTCTTCCTCCCAAGTGTTGGGATTACAGGTGTGAGCCACCAGGCCTGGCGTTATAATCCCAGCATTTAAGAAGCTGAGGCAGGAACATTGTTGCAAGGCCAATCTGAGCCACATAATGAGTTCAAGGCCAGCCTGCACTATATAGCAAGACTCTTTAAATGAGGGAGAGGGCCAGGGACTTAGCTCAGTGGTTCGGGCACCTGTCTTGCAAGCTCGAGGGACTAGGTTTGATCCCCAGTAGCCACATACAACAATACTGGAAGTGGTGACTTATGCCTACCAGCAATCAGAACAACACATCACAGTGTTGGGTGTGGTGGCTCACACCAAGCACTTGGGAGGCAGAGGCAGGATTGCTGAGTTTGAGGCTCCCCTGGGCTACATAGTGAGCTCAGGGCCAGACTGAACTACAAGCAAGACCTTGTCTCAAAAAAAAAAAAAAAAAAAAAAAAAAAAAAAAAAAAAAAAAAAAAAGAGTAGGAAAGGTTCACTGAAAATGAAAGCTTCTACCGAAGGGGACCTAAAAGTGGGTAATTCACCCACTTCACCTTCTAGAGCAGTTTTATGGAGCAAAGACACAGGTGAGGCAGGGACAAGATGGGTCAACACTGTAGTAAACCAGTAACATTGCAAGTACAGTTGCTTAGGTAATATGTTTAAATGGAGATCCACTCATTTGGGCTGGGGCAGAATCTTATGGTTTGTGTCTACATGTCCCCCAAAGCGTCATGCACTCATAGGTGGAGCTTTTCTGTGGTGGCTAAATCTAGAGTGTGTAATGCTGGGATTGATTCGTTGTGCAGTGCTAGAATGAAGGACACTAGGATTAAAGGTGTGAGATCTCCTGCCCTGAGTAGTCTGGATATGACAAAAGGAATAGAAAAAGCTGTGGTTGCTTCTTGTTGCCTTTGCTGTCTTCTGCTACCATGAACTATGGCTCCTTTGCCATGTGCTGACCTGCCTGGAACTGAAACCTCTACAAACTGAATAACTTTGAGTGCTGGGCATTTTGTCTCAGCAATGAGAAAAGTAAGACACCACCGATCTTGGGCTGCATAGTAAATGACGGGTTCCCTGAGTGGGACACCCCCGACCCAACAAGAGAGAAGAACTGAGAACAACGCACTACTTGTGAGAACAGCAGTAACAAACCCAGCAGCCGCCTTGCTCCTTCACACTGTGAGAGGACCCATTCCCTAAAGAGTGACCCCCTCTGCCCACTTCAACTTGTCCCCATCTGGCCAAGGACAACAGCTGTGGAATTCTGAAGTGTACAGATGTGCCTGTGTCTTTTGGGCACCGCGTTGTTTTTTTTCAGGTGTTTTTGGTTTTTTTGGTGTTTTGTTTTGTTTTGTTTTTGCTCTACCAGGGATTGAACTCATGACCTTGCACTTGCAAGGCAGGCAGCAGAGCCACTGAGCTAAATCCTCAGCTTTTCGGGAACTCTTAAAAATGGAGTATGCTGCTCCCCTTTGAAATCTCTCATTCAAAGCTCTGCATGACCTTCCTGCCATATTTCTTCTGCCAAATGCCAGGGAGATACAGACTGGCACTGTCCCTCTAGCAGCTACAAGTCACCTTTTCTTTCCCCTCTGGCCTCCCACACCCTTCTCCCTTGTGCCCCTGCTCCTTGTCCCACAACTCTGATGGGTATGGGCATAACCTATTGATAAGGTGTCAGAGCTTCAGTGCTACTCATGGACCCTTCTTGTAGAAGTGCAGTGAGGGCTACATGAGACCTGCTGTGCATGCATGTCGACCGTGAGTGTGAGTCTGCGTGATGAGGGCCTGGAGACGGTGACATGTGGACTCAAGCCCTTCGTGAAACAGAAGGAAAGAGCCTGCTGGCCCAGCTCCTGGGATCCAGCTTCTACGGCTTTCCTCTTGCTCCATCTTTGGAATCTCTCTCCTGGCCTCAAAGTCCACGGCAAAAACCACAAAGGCAGATTTTTCCAAGGAGTGTAAAGAGTTTAAGGAGCATTGCAAAGGGACCAGACGAGGGAGGCAAATCCAGCCTTTATTGTCACTATTTCAGTGACGGAGCAGAGGGAGGCATTCAGCCCTGCTGAGTTCATTCCCAGCCAGAAGCAGCTATAGGGGAGTCCCTGAAGGAACCCCCAAAGGGTTGACAGGAAGGGCAAGGTCTCTGTTGCCACCACCAAGAACAGGGAGACATCAGCAAGCCTGCCTCAGTGTCAGGATGGATCCAGAATCAGGCAGAGCCCAGACAAGGACACCAGCAAGTGTTGGAAGAGTAAATGGACTGAACAAGTTAAAAAAAATCGGGCTCTCCAAAAGCATTGAGATCTCACAGAGGTGGCCTTGGGGTCCTCTGGCTCCAGGGACTGAGTCCCTGAGGAGAGCACTTCAGACTGAGACACTCACAGGGACCCTGACCTTGTCTCTCTACTGTGCAGTAAGGGTTAGGAGACATCTGGAGGGAGAAGAAAGTACAGCAGCTGGAAGGGAGAGGGAGGCTGGAACGAACACCAGGGCCAGAGGGGTCAGGCCTCTAGCTCTGCTGCTCCTGCTCTCGGATGAGGTTGGCAATGGGGCTGGTGATGCCACCTATCAAGGTCCAATACTCGTCAAAGCTGATGCGCCCGTCGTGATTGGCATCCAGGTTCTGGATGAGCTTGTCAGCTGCCTTTCGGTTTCCCGTGTCCTGTGGAGGAGCCAGGGCCAGCAGTGTGAGGTCAGCAGCAGCCCCAGGGACCCCCAGAGAAGATCAGGGCAGAGTCCCAGGGTGGAGCCCGAGCAGCTGTGTCACTGGCCCAGCCTGAGGAGACAGGCCTGCAGAGGAAGGGGCCCAGGGGTGGGAGTAACAGGAGGGACAGAGGCCTCGGTGCTAGAGCACCCAGAGAGGGCAGGAAGGGAAAAGCCAGGCCCGAAGGCAAAGCCCACCGTCAGCATGTGGTTCAGCTCTTTCTGGAGCATCTTGCGGAAGCTGCTCTTGCTGATCTTGTTCTTGACCAGGCTGTGCTTAGAAACATATTTGTAGAAGTTCTCCACTAGGATGACAACAGCCTTCTCGAGCTCTGTGTAGCAATCTGCCATCTCCTCCTTCAGCTGCTCCCTGGCCTGGGCATCATGAGGAGGGATATCAGAAGAGACTCCACAGGCTGGGCCTCTGAACAGACCCACCTGTGAGCCCTCAGCACACCCAGGACAGCCATAAGGGGAAAGGGTGGGGAAGAGAAACACAGGGTGCGGGGTAGCCCTGGAACGACAGCTATGTGGTTCCCCTAATCCAGATGCTCTCCAGCTCAACTGCCCAGACAGGTTCTCCAGGACCTTCCCCAGCCCCAGGCCCTGGGCTGCCACTGCTGGGTCCCACGGAAGAGGAGGGGATGCCCAGCCCTGCTGATTGTGCCTGGCCTGGCCATCCAGGGCCCTGGAGCAAGCACAGCTAGGACCTGCTGGGGTAGACCTAGGCAGACAGGCCAAAGCAGTGAGGCTCCTACCCTGAGGACTGCAGAGACCCCAGCCCCAGGTAACAAAGCTGGAAGTAGAGGCCTAGGAGAACCCAAACCCTTCTCCAGGCTCCAAGGCCATGAATCCAGGGGCTAAGGCCATGGCTGACCCTCTCCAGGAAGGGACAGACTCTGACTCAGCCAATGAGATTTTGTGCACAACCCCCCACCCTGCCAATCTTCCCTCCCTCCCACCCACTCCTACACAGACAGCAGGACATAAGGACACCCCTACTCCATTACCTGAGGAGAAGCCCAGGCCCCGTCCTATCACAGCTGGAGACAGACCCCGATCACAGCAGCTGCCACTTGTGTAACCCTCTAAACCAGGACAAAAGGCACTCACATCCCAAGCGGATATAGCGTCTGAATGACAGGATACGAGGGGAGCAGGCGGATCTACTCTGTGAGTCACCGCCCATGCCCAGAGCCCCCCCAGGTCAACCTCGGGCAAATCAGACTCCCCTCCCACCCTCAAGCCCAAGAGTGAGCTCCAGCTGCCTTCACCCAGCAAGGGGAGCTGGCCACCAGGGACACAGCCGCCTGCCACACAGGACTGCACACACATGGTTTAATGTGGAAGGAAGGTCCTTTACCAGGCCCCGCTGCCACCTCCTGCCTCTGCCACCTGCCTCCTTTCCCCTCCGTGGTCTTTCCTACTGCCATGCCTGATGCTGGGCCTCTCCACCAAGCAGAAACCAGCCCTTGGCTCTG
Source organism: Petromus typicus (assembly GCA_004026965.1). Classification (NCBI taxonomy): domain Eukaryota; kingdom Metazoa; phylum Chordata; class Mammalia; order Rodentia; family Petromuridae; genus Petromus; species Petromus typicus. The sequence continues at coordinate 8,386 of PVIR01033076.1, read as the reverse complement.
GCCCTGCCCATACCATCCCTCCCCTGGATGGCCGCCGTGACCCCTGCCCTCATGCACTCCTTCCTGACTCCCACAGACAAGTCCATCTGCACCACACCAACACCTGGGGCCACCGTATCGTCTGTACCAAACGGCCAGCTCACGGACTTGGGGACACCTCTACATCCTGGATGTCCAACTGCCTTTCTTTTACTCTCTGGGCCTCCCTGTCCCACACGGTCTGGCCCAATGCAGTGCCATGCTTAACGGAGAGGTTCTAGAAATATTTCACCTCTTTTCAGCCCTGACAACAGCTCCTGACCACTTTTCTAAGCTTTTTCTTTTATGGAGCTTTTTCGGAAGAACACATGAGACCTGGAGGCAGCAGGTAAACCAGAATGCAAAAAGGAAAACACTGGAAAGGTTAGGAAGAAGGTAAGAAGGTTAGGCTAGGTCCTCTCTATCAAGAAACCCTACCTTCCTGCCCTCAGCCACCTGACAACTCTGGTCTGTGGCTGGAAAGATAACACATAACACCAGTGCTGCCGGAGACCATAATTTTTTCATACTCTTTGTTATGTGTGTAGTCATATGGTTCAATTTTTGTGCCCTGTCAGACATTCATACAAATTTTCTAACTTTAACAAATAAGAAAGAAAAGAAATTCTCAACCCATTTTCTGTCTGCTCTGCTACCTCTGAAGGGGGAGAGAGTGGCCCAGGCCTGAGACCAGCATTTCTGGTGATTCTGAAAACTATCCCTTTCAGGAAGGGTTGTGCCATATTTGTTCCCCTCCAAGCCTTGGGAGGAGAGAATTTGGAGACCTCTCTCTAATTAACCTCCCAGACCTCTTTCTCTGGAGAGGGATCCTATGAGGAAGAGGAAGAGAAAAAAGAAAAACATGATATTTTGAGTGCAGCAACACTTTCCTGCTCTAGGCCAGCCACTTCTCATCCCCTGTCTAACCTCTGGACAGAGCCTGCAGTCAGCCTTGAGGGAGGATGGGCCCTCAGGCATGCTAGGCGACCCTGAGATGCTGAACAGAAGCTTTTCCAGAGGGTTTTCCAAAGGCAGACATTACTCTCCTCCATCCTACCAGGGAAGCTGGGAGACTGGCTCTGCCACACCACCCATCACACATGCTCCTCCAGCCAGCCACCTGCCCTCCTAGATGTCAGGCCTGGGTTCTCAGGCACAAAGCGGGAGAAAGTGTGTTGCCCCATAAGCCCTGTCTCAGGAGACCAGGAGCTCCATCCTGCTTTGATTTTGCCACCAGCAGATCTGGGCCTGATCACCAGGGCTGGGGGTGGGGATACAACCAGCTTCTGGAGCTTCCAACACGGGAATAGGGGACCTCGGGCCCTCAGACAGACCACTCCCTGAGGCCCCAGCCCTCCCCACATTCCCACCTTCTGGGGCTGATCCAGATTGAGCAAGAGGCAGCTCCTCCCCACCCCACCCCCAGCCTGGCTCACTGACTGCTCCAACAGCCCAAGCTGCCCTGACACCACGCTCGTGGGTCTCAGCTCCTGCATACCTCCCCGTGTGCCCCAGGTTTTGGCTCCCATCTGCTCTGCATGCCTGCTAACACCTCCAACTCTCCGTTCCCTTCAGTGTGGACCCTGAATATCCACTTCCTCCTCCAAAGTTTGCCTTCTCTTTCTCCCCAAGTGTCTTTCACTGGGATGTGTCCATAGACTCGGTTTTCCTCCTGGTCACTTGCCAGAGATTAGCTCTTTTCAGACTTAAATTTGGCATTGTCTGTTCTATTTACCTGAAATCCATTCACTCATTATTCACCGCTCATTTGCTTGCACATTCATTCCCTGAACCATTTATTCACTCTCGTTTATTCTCTTCCTTGTGCAGTAAAGCATTCATCCTCTCATTTATTCATTCAGCCACTGCGCTCTTAATTCATTCACCTGTCCCAACAGCCTACAACACACTGGGAGGTGTAATCTGAACTGGCCTGGTCATGCAAGCTCCATCTGCAAAACTGTTTCAAAGGAATCAAAGCCTCAGCAGGCCTGTTCTCTGCTCCCTTATATGCCTCAGCTTGTTTGTTCATTCATTTGATTGGTTGGGTAACTGGTTTGTTGGTTAGCTGGTTGGTTTTTTGAGACAAGATCTCACCATGTAGCACAGCCTGGCTTGAACTTTCCCTGCTCCTGCCTCATCCTTCCAAGTGCTAGGGTGACAGGCATGCACCACCATACCCAGCTTTTTGTATGCTTTTCCCAGTGACATAAGGGCATCGATATGTGACCCTGCTTCATCCTACCCCGCCCTTGCAGGACTCAGTTTCTCACACACAGATGCAAAGAAGGAAAGAGCCCTACAATTCCTTATCCTCTGTGTGAATAACTCAGTTCCTAGCACCCACTTTTATTTTCAGAACAAGGGATAGATTCCCCTGAAATTTTGGCCAGACAAGTAAAAGTGGAGGAGCCTGGTGTGGGGAGATAAAATGCACACACACACGTGCGTGCACACACACACAGACACACACACACATACAACTACTACTAGCCTGACCAACACTTAGATAGCGTTTCACTAGTCCATGAGGGAAGGCTGGCCCCTCACATTGTCTGCTCTCACTGGGGGTGGACGGAGGAGGCTCGCCAGCAGCTGCTAGGGAAAAGGCAAAGCAAGTCAAGCAAGGACCTGCCTGGGTCCTAAGATGGAGAAGCAGCCAGCTCCAGGTCCAGTCCTCTTCCAAGGAGCCTGGATTTCCCCAGGGCCTCATCCAAGTCCCTCCTACAGAACAGCCCCTTAAGCACAGAAGGACCTACGTCTCGATCGACCTGGGTCTTCAGGTGGAAGAGAAGCCACCTCAGCCCCTGCCTCCTCTCAGCCCCCTGGACCCTCCTTGGTTCCTCCGGGACCTCTTCACCTCCCCCAGGACACAACTCCTAGAGCCTAGGGAGGCCTGTGTCCGAGGTCTGAGCAACCCCAACCCCCACCGACACACACTTGCCCTTTCCGGCTGGGAAGGATCAGCAGCTGTGGGCACAGCTCCGGCAAGCTCTCCCACTGTCCCAGACTCTGGAGAGCAGCCCAGACATCTGCCGCCAGGGAGAGGGTCTCGCCACCCATCCACTTCTCTGGAAGCGCCACCCAATCCCACTAGGACCTCCCATTCCAAATGGCCTTCAGAAAAAGTTAATAATTAGCAAAATCTTCCTGTCCAGTCTCAGGCGGGCCTCTCCCTCCAGGTCCCTTCACTGCCCCTTCTTCTGGCCCCCGAAGCCTGCAGGGTCCCTCTGGCAATCCAGGCTGGGGCCGGGGTGCTCACCTGCCTCCTGGGTCCACCTCCTGTCCAGCAGGGCTCTGGGCTCTGGGGTCTGCACTGCCAAGCAGCTCCCCAGCTCAGCCCAGCAGGACTCCTCCCAGCCTCTGTCCCACTCCCTCTCGCTGGCGGCTGCCCGCTGAGCTGGCTCGGTGGGGAGGTAGTGACTGAGCTCCCTCTTGGCCTGGCCCTGGGTTGGGCCCTTGTTAAAGGGATACACACCTTTTTGAACACCCTTTTAAAGCCACACCGGACTGAGTGGAAGGAGCTGGAGCTCCCCAGCTCCACCCTCCAAATGCCTCAGGACCTGAGCAGGACCTGACTCAGGTGGAAGAAGGAAGGAGAGGGTTGTCATGTGCCCGTCTCACCCGGGTCAGTGGGAGGCCAGTTTCAACGGCCCCAAGCAGGCAAGTTCAGTCAGCATTCCAGGCCAGCCTGGATGACCAGAGAATTTTCCTAGTTGCTGGGGCTTTAGGGGTGACTCCTTTCTGTGGGCACCCAGAGCCTGGAGGCCGGTTCTGTGCTTCCCTCTCCAGTTTGGCCCAACCTGAGCCTTCGCAGACCTACCTCTCATGCATAGCATAGGGCTCCTCTGCAAGTCCTGCTCCCAGCTTTCCCTCAGATACCCAAGGAAATGGCAGCTGCACCCCCATATCAGGGCCACAGACAGACCAGAGAAGACCCCGCCCCACTCTCGTAGGGATGTAATGGGTCTGGCTGTGTGCTGGGCCGTGGGGTGAGCCGTGCCAGCTCCCAACACTGGTACAAGGGCAGGATTGTTCACACTCCATGTGACAGGTAACATACTCTCAGAAAGAGCATGCCCAGACTTCACAGAAGCAAGTGAGCATCCAGCACAGCCAGGAGCCTGCTCCTCTGCCCGCGTTCCCTTTGTCATTAGTCACCAGACTCCAGCACCCTTGGCCTTGTGTCCTTCCCTCAGATTCAGGGAGGTGCGTGCGCCCTCACACACACACACACACACACACACACACACACACGCGCGCGCACACACACTCACACACACATGCACGCTCTCTCTGTCTCTCTCTCTCTCTCACACACACACACACACACACCCTGTCTCCTGTTACACATCTGTCTCCTGCACATCTGTCTTCACACACACTGGCCCTCAGAGAGAACCTGCTACAATCATGTGAAGAGGGTGTCCAATCAAGACAATATCTTTGACTTTTTTCAATTTTTTATTAATCAAATGATACAAAACAATCATTGTTCTGTAAATGCCCAAGCACCAGTGAGTCTTCTCACCCCCAAGTCGCACAGTCTCAGCCTCTTCTCTGACCCTGCTCCTCTTCTCTGCTGCCCTACCCCAGGGCGGAGTCCAGGAAGGAGGGCAGGGCAGGGCTCATGCAGGAAGGGACAGGACAGGACAGACAGCGACAGTTTAGCTTGGAGAGGAGACTAATCAGGGTAGGTTCTCCAAGACCATTTTCAGTACCAGTATCCAGCCCTATTCCCAGCCCAATCTTTCAGTCATTGCCTACAGCCCAAGCCCACTCTGCTTTCCCTACCACCACATCACTTACACCTCCCTTATTCCGCTGTAACCTCTGAGACCCCAACCCACCCCAAGCACCCCAGGATACAGTGGACTGTCCCTGGGGGGAGATAGTTATGAACCCGAACCTTCAAAGACAAGGAGGTACAGGCTGGGAACAGGGGGTAGCACTGGACAGAAATTTAATTTCTAAGCCCACAGTCTCTAGGGTGCCCTCTCCCCAACATCTGCCCAATAATTCCAGAAGGGGGTCTTCAGCTCCCTGGAACAGGACTGTCCAGCTTCACACTCTTGGCTGCTTCTCCAATCAGCTCCCAGAAGCTCCCAAACTCCAGTTTAGAGTCATTACAGTTGCCCAGATTGGCGATTTTCTCTTCCAACCCACAATTGCTCTGCGGGGAGAGAAGCCACTATCGCTTAGCAAGATGGCATCTCGGCATCTTCTCTCCCCACCCTGCCCCGGAGCAGGCAGCAGGGCCTGAGCCACCTGGCACTGGCAAGGGGGAAGGGCTGGGATGCCAGCACCTGTGTGGGCGAGTCTTGGGGTGCCTGCTGGGGAGGTCAGGGGCTGTGGGGTGGGGCCACTTAGTACCGGCATGAGGTGCGGTAGCTGCTGAATGACCAACTCTTGGAGCTCAGACGGGGTCAGTGTCTCCTTCCTACCCTCCACTGAGTACTGGTGGAAGTTCTTGATGACGGTCTCGATGGCCCTCTCCACATCACTGAATTCCTGGGCATCCTGAGGGTAAGAAACAGCAGATCACAAAAGACACACCGCCTCCCTGGGAACCTTGGCAAAGCTAGAAGACAACATCCTTTCTCACTATAGAGCCCAGAACCCACCCCTCCACCTCCACTTCCCCCTTCCCCACCTTGCAGGCCACAGTAGCCCCTGTCTTGAGCCACAGACTGGGCAAGGCCTCCCTCTCTACCACCCCTAGCCACAGGCGGAACAGCCCAGCGCCCGTGCAGGCATCCTCTTCCCAGGACTCCACCCACACTACCCTGTGTGGGGTCTGGGGGGAGCTCAGGTCTCCCTGGCAAGGTCTGTGTGCAGAGCAAGGCCAACGTGAGGGGGAAAATCCTGGATGGCACAGACTCTCGAGACAGAGGAGAGGAGTGTGAAGTCAGAAAGACAGCCGGCAGTGCACGGCCCACCTCAGCACCGGCAGACCGGGAGTGCATGGCCCACCTCAGCATTGGCAGACCGGCACTGTCCCATGGCGTCCGAGCTCTTGATCCTTGGTGAGAATGTCGTTGTCGTGTTACAGCCTGCCTGTGTGGAGCTGATGGCTCATGATCTGCCAAGGAGGGGTAGCCACGCTGAGCAGAGGGCACCTTCTTTCTCAGTGGTCCCCTCTGTCTCCACCAAGTCCTTCGGCCTCACCTGGGGTGTGAGAACCCGCTCCACACAGGACCAGTTCCTCTCCAGGCTCCAGGACTAAAGCCTCAGCCCAAAGCCTACTCACGTAGAGGGAAACCCTGGGCCTCACTTCCGCCTCATTCCCCACGCCCCAGGCCCAGTCCCCAGTCCTGCCCTGGAAGACAGGCAGCGTAGGCACAGGTGTTCCTGGACAGGGTTGGCTCCCCTGGATGTAAAGCCCGGGGTCGCCTTACCTGCTGGCAGCCGCTGACAGGATGGGAGGAGCCAGTTCACTTGGGCCCAGCTCATATACCTAGGGGGAGAGGGGCTGGGCCTCAACCCTCAGCCACCCCTGCCTGGGCTGTGCCTACCCAGGCGGGGAGCCAGCAGCACGGGCCCCACCTCCATCAGCCGAGCGCAGGGCCTGTCCTTCCCCTGGCAGGAGGAGGGATTTTGGAGGGGCGGAGCCAGAATGCCGCAGCCCAGATCAGCGTTTGAAGTCAACGGCACTTCAGGGAGAGCAGACTTCAAGGAGCAGTGGGGTTAGACACTGTAGCAAAGCCGAGATGGTTTCAGTCCCAGGAAGAGCCGCAGGTGCAGACCGAGGGCGGCGCCCGGCAGCCTGGTACACTGCTCCCCTTCCCGCTCTCTCCTCCAGCTGGTCCCAGTTTGCACAGCGACACTCAAGCCCCGCCTGGCCCCAGATCCCTTCCCCATCTGGATGGCAGACGGATGAATGGGAGGGGAAAGGCCTGAGATATTTGGCCTGGCAGAAGGAGCCACACTGAGGGCAGAAGGACCCGACTTTGCAGCAGCCCTCAGTGCGCACAGCCAAGGCCCAGATGAGTTACTTGGCAGCTGGTAACTCTCCAGACTGGCCGGGCTGCTGGCGTCCGCCTCCAGCGAGTCCCAGGTCTTCTAGCGCTGCACTAACTTACAACCCCACTCTCTAGTGCAGCGCACAGGATGTCACCCAGGGCCCCATGACTGTGCTTTCCAACAAAGCCTAACCCAAGTGGCCTCCTCACCTTTTCCACAGCCAGGGGGGTGCCCAGCTTGGATCAGGGCACAGATAGGGCCCAGAGCCAAAGCCCCTGGGTGCCTTTCCTGGACTCTTCAGACCAGTACTCATGTCCCACATCTAGGGCTCCCACCCTTTTGGTCTCCACTACAGAGGGCCCCACACACGAGGGGCTCATTCTGAGAGTTCTGTAAAAGGCTTCACTTGGGGACCCCAAGAGTCTTTCCATCTGAGTTCCTCAGAGACTGGCTTGGCCTGCCGATACTCTGGGCAGTCTCTGGCTGGGGTGTTTCATTGATCCATAACTGTGACGGAACCCCCTCCCTGCCTGGAAGACCCTCACAGCTCCCGGGGGGGCGGGTCACTCAGAGGTCACTGTTGAGGGCCCCCAGTGGGTGGTACAGTTTCATTAGGGACCTTTCACGGTGCATGATGGGAGCCTGTCTCAACCCATGCTCCTCTGGACACGTGGCTGCCACAGGGATACAGGTGGCTATGGCAGTGAGGGCAGTCCTGCTGCCACCCCAGTCTGCCCCTGCTCTCTCTGGTGGTAGGTCCTGTAAACTGCATGCCCTCGGGCCAGTAGGGACAGGGAGGGCAGCAGCACTGAGCCTATTAGTGCCAACTTGCGCACCACACCACACCATGAAGTCACCATCTCTCCTCCTCCAGCTTTACTCCTGTTGGGGAAGCACAGGAGGGTTCCACGTTGCCAAGAATTCTCAGGGGCTGGTGAATCAGCGGCTCTGGAATTTCAGCCCAGTTCCAGTTATTCTTGTCTTTGTGGCTTGACTTGTTCAAAAATCTGTTTCTTTCAGTACAGGTATTAAAAATACTACCTACCTGAGCCAGGTATGGGAGGGGCACATCTGTGATCTCAGCATTTGGGAGGCTGAGGTAGGATGGATCTTCACGAGTTCAAGGCCAGACTGGAGTTACATAGTGAAACCTTGTCTCAAAAAACAACAAAAAGACGGGCCGGGGATATAGCTCAGTGGTTCCGCCGCCTGTCTTGCAAGCGCAAGGACCCAGGTTCAATCCCCGGTAACCACATAACAATACTGGGTGTGGAGACTCACCCCAGCGGCAACCAATACCACATACCAGTGCCGGGCGTGGTGGCTCACGCCTGTAATCCCAGCACTTGGGAGGCAGAGGCAGGAGGATTGCTGTGATGTGAGTTTGAGGCTGAGCTCAGGGCCA
>PVIR01033075.1:0-18160 GCA_004026965.1 Petromus typicus | reverse complement strand
CCACTGTGTTTTACACAATATTTGAAATTTCTCTTCTCTCCTGCTCTCTCTGACATGGTATAAAAAAACAAAGATAGCCCCTGTCATTTCACAAAAGCTGAGAGATCATGAAAGAGATTTATTTATTTATTTATTTATTATTTTTTATTTTTTTTAAGGTTTTTTGAGACAGAGTCTCGCTTTGTGGTTCAGGCTGGCCCTGAGCTCAGCCTCCAACTCACATCACAGCAATCCTCCTGCCTCTGCCTCCCAAGTGCTGAGATTACAGGCGTGAGCCACCACGCCCGGCACTGGTATGTGGTATTGGTTGCCGCTGGGGTGAGTCTCCACACCCAGTATTGTTATGTGGTTACCGGGGATCAAACCCCGGTCCTTGCGCTTGCAAGACAGGCGCCGGAACCACTGAGCTATATCCCCGGCCCCGAGATTTATTTTTTTATTTACTGATTTTTCACCTCTGAAAATAAGCAAAGATTGATTTGTTTGATGTGAAATGTACAAGTAATTAATTGGGTTTATTTTGCTATTGTTCTTTAATTGAAAGAACGTACAAAGTCTGTTTACTGACAATGTATAATTTCTTACCAAAGTCCAAATGACACGTTTTTTTGTTTGAGACAGACAGAGTCTTGCTAATTAACTCAGGCTGGTTTTGAACTCATAGCAATCTCCTGTCTCTGCCTCCAAATGCTGAAGTTACAGGCATGAGCTTCTACATCTAACCAAAACGTCAGTTTGGGTTTTTTTGTTTTGTTTTGTTTTTCTTTTCTTTTTTGGGGTTTTTTGTTTGTTTATTTGTTTTGTTTTGTTTTGTTCTTTTTTTTATTTTTTGAGACCGGGTCTTACTTTATAGTTCAGGCTGGCCCTGAGCTCACAATGTAGCCCAGGTTAAACTCGAACTCACAGCAATCCTCCTGCCTCCTGAGTGCTGGGATTATAGGCGTGAGCCATCATGCCCAGAACTGTGATATGTGGCAACAGGATCCAACTCAGGACCTTGTGCTTGCTAGGGAGATGCCAGAACCACTGAGCTAAATCTGAAAAAGGCCAGTTTTATACACAGTTCTTGTTAGTAAGTGTGAATTATCAGCAAAGCAGTAAACAAAAATGCATTTACTTTAATCCTTAAGTGACTTCTGGTAAAGGGATCAAGGAAATAATTACACTCACAAGATTGATTGTTTTTAAAGCAATCTTTAAACAACAGTGACCAAAAAAGTTTTAATTTACTCTAAATTCTTCACGGTCAGGCATCAGCACAGGAAACAGGAAAGGATTTCATTTTCTTTCCTAATTTGTGTTTTGTGAAAGATTTTTTTTTTTAAGTCCAGAAAAACTGAAAGTTTCTGCTGGCTTATTGAGATACTATTCTAGGAACTGTTCTCAGGATTGGTCATAAATGACCCTGCACTCATAGATCACCATACCCAGGACCATCAGATAATGATAAGAATCATTAATAGAAGTTATTGTGTTTGTAATACTGTCTTATTATCCTGAATGCCAACTCAGAGTAATTATTGAGTAATTATTTACTAACAATAAACAATAATATACTGGCAAAAAAAATAAAATAAAATAAAATTTCTGGTGGCACCACAGAACTATTAAGAGTCAAAAAGGGAACTTTCATTCCATTATAAAACAACAGATCTGTAACTAAGGAGCCCCATCAAACCCGATTCCTCTAGCTTTGCTGCCTTTCTCCCTTCCCTGTGGCTCCAAGACCCTGCTGACAACAGCCTGCAGGAGGCCGCTCTAGGCTGGGCGCGCTGGGGGGACACCACACTAATGACATCATTCCATCAGCGAAAATGACAGCACCTCGTTAGCACTGGAGTCTGGTCAGAGGAGCCCGGCCTTCTGCTCTCTCTGCTGCAGAGTGGGCCTGTCACTAACGGAGGAGTTAGGAGGGGTAATGGCTAAAGCCCTTGACTGTACAACCTGCAGTGTCAGCTCTAACGCTTCCTGTAGGATCCTCTGTGCTAAAGGATCTTCGTGTTTTCAAAAACAAATTAAACTAGGCTCATATGACATGCTGCTCTCTGAGGTGATTCTCTCCAGAGTTGTTGTATGCTTTCTTTCCACATAGGATACAAAGTAAAAAGGAGACAAGAAAACTGTAAAAGAAAAGAAAGAAAAAATTTGAAGGTAAAAAGGAAAAAAATGGAAACAAAGTTTATGTATATGTTAGGGATGGGGGCTAATGGGAAGGCAAGAGAATGGGAAAAAAATAAGAATCAAGACGTGTCATGTACAGGTACAAATTCTCAGCGATGTGACTAAAATGTACCAATAAACTAAAAAAAAATTGTCTTTGAAAGGAAAACTGCAGCTTCAGAACACAAAAATTACTCAAGATTACAATGCCCTTTTCCCCTACAGAGAACTGACTTTGAAAAGAATTTCTACGGTCTTAAGCACTGGCGAGTCTGGAAACTGGGAGCTGGCGCGTGCTTTTCTCGCTTGCAGTACTCCTGTTCCCACAGACCCCTCTCCTGGAGGAAGCAGAATTATTAAGTGGGCGGCATATCTCAACTTCAAACACGCGCAAACGGTTCGCATCCTAACACCCCACAGGTGAGTAATGGGATGGCAGGAACAGCCCACGTCACCCATCTGGGTGGCACCTCGGGACACGAAAATACACCTGGCTCCAGACCATAATGATCTTTCTCCAAACGCCTGCACTTCCCTCTGTGTACTTTTTTCCTCAGCTAACTAAATATCGTGTTTACCTCCTGACACTCCTACAAACTCTTTTTCTGTGACACGAGCCGGCAAACTTAGTCCTCAGGTGGGTGGGTCGCAGGCCTCCCTGTCCCCCTGAAGTCGGAGGGGGATGATCTGATCTCTGCGGTGCCGGGCTTCGGGCTGGGACACAATGTGTATGAGAGATGTCTCATATCATTACATTTCAATAATCCAAGCCAAAGATTATACAGTATAAATTTTGAGAAATTACTTCTACGAACTACCACTCAAACTCTGCAAATATATAGTAGTGATGACTGTACAACAGGTGGCTGTAACTAATGTCATTGGATTTGACAAGTTAAACGAACAATGTAGATAACATTAACACAGTTACAAAAAGGGCTACAAGAAAACCGAGGCTCCAAGCGGCGGGGCGGACCTGGTCCCCAGGTCTCCTCCCACCAGCGTGCGCAGCCCGTCCCGCACCTGCCTGCGCAATCTCGGTCGCCCATCAATAAAGACAGGGCGGATGCCGACATGGTTTTGGGGTCACTGCAGCGCAGTGTACCGATTCCGGGCACGCAGAAAGAGAAAGTTGGAGCGCTGCTCGCACCGCCACCCTCGCGCAGCAGAGCCTGCACCCCGCGGCAGCTCCCCGTACAGCGCCCGGCCCGCCGCGGCGCGTGCGCAGAGCCCGAGGCGCCCGCGGCCCCCGCCCCATGCCCCCGCCGCCCTCGCCGCGTCTCGGAGCCGGGAGGCGGAGTACACACCCAGCTCCGCCGACCGTTGCCCCCAACCCGGCACCCGCCCCCACCACTCGCCTCCCCCCTCCCCGAGACCCAATCGCCGAGCGGGGGAGGGGGGAGGAGCCTCAGCCAGCCGCAGCCGCCGGCCCCCGGCGTGCGGAGGGCGGGGCGCAGATTTGGGACTTCGGCCCCTGCGCGTCCCCGTCCTCCCCGCGCTGGTGCGGACGGACGGACGGGCGGACGATCGCGGAGCCATGTCCGCGCTGCTCGGGCTGCGGCCCGAGGTGCGCGACAGTTGCGCCTCGCTGGGATTGATGCTGTCGGTCGTGCTGCTCATGGGGTTGGCGCGCGTGGCCGCTCGGAAACAGCAGCACCGGTCCGGGGCCCACGCCTTTATCTTGGAGTTTCTAGGCACCTTCCAGCTCTGCTGCTGCACCCACGAGCTGCTGCTGCTGAGCGAGCAGGACTCGGCGCACCCCACCTGGACGCTCACGCTCATCTACTTCTTCTCGCTGGTGCACGGCCTGACTCTGGTGGGCACATCCAGCAACCCGTGCGGCCTGATGATGCAGATGATGCTGGGCGGGATGTCCCCGGAGGCGGGGGCGGTGAGGTTCCTGGCTCAGCTCGGGAGCGCCCTGTGCAGCAGGTACTGCATGCGAGCCCTCTGGAGCCTGGGGCTGACTGGGTATCACTTCAGCGAGAGGACCTTCGCGTGCCAGAATCCCATCCACACGGACTTGGCCAAGGCGGTTATCACGGAGGCCATCTGCTCCTTTATCTTCCACAGCGCCCTGCTGCACTTCCAGGACGTCCGAGCCAAGCTTCGGATCCACCTGCTGGCTGCGCTCATCACCTTTCTGGCCTACACAGGTTTGTCCTTCCCACAAAAACTTGGCGCGTCTCACCTGAACTTCCATGACCTGAAACTCTTAAGTTCTTTATCAAGATACACTTAAATAGCCGCCTCCTTATTTTAATTTGCACCCCGTTCTCAATCGATAAGACCAACACATAGATCTTTTCACTCGTGCTGTTTTGAACCCACAGGGAAGGAAGCCGCTTCCGTGCTGAAACTGAGACCCTGTTAGACACAGCGAAAGGTTCAGATATCTCACAAAAGGATTGTTTCAAAGCTAGAGAGGAAAGACAAGTTCTCAGTTACCTTTTTTCACGCCAAGCTGGTACAGATCCTTTCTGACACTACAGAAAAACTATCCCGGCTCTAAAAAGTTCCTTCCTAACACATGATTGGTTAGTAGTTAAAAGTGAGGAGTAGAAATTCTGTAGTTCCATTCTCACAAACTACTTGTCATTTATTTCCATAATAACTCATCTTGAGTTATAAATGAACTTTCAAACAATACATTAAGACACTGGAGCAAAAGATTAAAATGATTTAAAATTGTAACTTGTCTGAAGTTGAAAATGCTTTTCAGAAACCTACTGATTTCCTTAAGACAGTTATTTACCTAGATATATTTAAGATACAGTGAGTGTGTGTTTCCAAATAGGCCAAAGAAATACAAGAATCAAATGATGAAGTATCATTTTAAAATGACTGCAACAAAATAACTAATTACACGGCATGTGAATTGGAAGACGTTTGGAGGCATGAATACAGCAGAGGCCGAGGGGCATAGCTCAGTAATGAGTGGTGTTCAGCACACGCTGGGCTCTGGGTTTGATCCCTAGCACTAAAGGGGGACAGTGTATGTCTGCCCCAGTGGAAGGACTCTTCAACATATCTGATTTAGGAAAGATTTCCCAACCCCGTTCCCCTTCTTTAGATATAGTGCCATTTTTTTAAAAAAAGGTAGACAGATGAAAATAAATGGTGTAGGAGAGAGTTGTAAACAGTCTCTTACCAAAGTTTTAGGTTTGGGCTAAAGCAGAAAAAATCAGCTGTATGTGAACAGAGTTGTCCCTAGTAAAAAGTTATACCACAGTTTAGTTCTTTCTGTATTTGTACAATTAAAAGCAACATATGACTATGGAATGAGACCTTGTCTCAAAAATGGGAGGCAGTAAAAGTTTGCAAGTTTTAAAAATTACTAAAATATTAACTGCTGGTGGATCTTTACCTCTGTCCCTCCTCCTGTTATGAAGCTGATATTCTTGTCTTTATACTTTTTTCCTCAGTACTAGATATTACCCAGAATCTTCACCTGAGTCCTTATTGTCTTTTTATTTTGAAACAAGGTCTAAGTTGCCCCGGTTGGATTTGAATCTTCAGTCTTCCTGCCTTGGCTTCCCAGAGTCCTCTTATTTCAGTTACTTCCAGTACTCCCAAAGTACTCTTAACGCATAATGACTTCAAAAATAATACTGTATATATTATCAGCTGTTTTCTGTTTTTGACAGACTTTGAGAAGCATATTTGAAGTTATGAGTAAATATAAGGAAAGTTATTGGGAGGAGTCAATAAAATATCAATTTAAGGGATTCCGAGCATTACCTTTTTAATTAATAGGGGAGGAGAATAAACAGTCACTACTGCAGTGGTTCTTAGCATTCTCTTTGCTCAGAGACACCTGGAGAGCTTTTTTTTTTTTGAGACAGGGTCTCACTTTGTAGTTCAGGCTGGCCCCGAGCTCAGCCTCCAACTCACATCACAGCAATCCTCCTGCCTCTGCCTCCCGAGTGCTGGGATTATAGGCGTGAGCCACCATGCCCGGCACTGTGGTATGTAGTACTGACTGCTGCTGGGGTGAGTCTCCACGCCCAGTATTGTATATGGCTACCGGGGAATCAACCCGGGCCCTTGCGCTTGCAAGACAGGCATAGGAACCACTGAGCTAAATCCCTGGCCCACTGGAGAGCTTTTTAAAAATATCTCTTCTGGTTACAAAGAGTAAAATTTAATTGCTCTAGGAAGGCAGGGGTACATTTTAAAGTTCCCGAGGTGTTGCTATTATGAAACCGAGGTTGAGAACCACTGTTCTCGGAATCTAGATCTGCACTGTCCAATCTGGTACCTGTTAGCCTCATGTAACTAGTTAGGTTTCAGTGAGCTGCAATTGATGATTAATTCCTCATTTGCAGTAGCCACAGGTGAAGTGTTCAGGAGTCACACTGAACTGCAGCTGGTGGCTACAGTGTTCAACAGTGCCAAGGGATGCAGGGGTACAGCCACATGGACAGATCTGGTTACTATTAGTTACAGAAATAGTCTATTATGCTCTTCATTTTAATTTTATCTTCTGCTAATATAAGTAAGATTCACTGGGCATATGTTACAGACAAAAGCATTTTGCTAGGGCAGGGGATATAGCTCAGTGGTTCCGGCGCCTGTCTTGCAAGTGCAAGGACCCGGGTTCGATCCCCGGAAACCACATAACAATACTGGGCGTGGAGACTCACCCCAGCAGCAACCAGTACCACATACCACAATGCCGGGCGTGGTGGCTCACGCCTGTAATCCCAGCACTCGGGAGGCAGAGGCAGGAGGATTGCTGTGATGTGAGTTGGAGGCTGAGCTCAGGGCCAGCCTGAACCACTAAGCGAGACCCTGTCTAAAAAAAAAGAAGAAGCATTTTGCTAGGAAATTTATGAGTTACCGTAGGTAATCATTATACAATCCAAGGTCAATACTTTATTCTCATTTTAATAAAATAAGTGGGCTCAGAAGTGGAGAAACTTTTCTCCATTTTTTATTTTAAGGTTTTTTGAGACAGGGTCTTGCTTTGTAGTTCAGGCTGGCCCTGAGCTCAGCCTCCAACTCACATCACAGCAATCCTCCTGCCTCTGCCTCCCAAGTGCTGGGATTACAGGCGTGAGTCTCCATGCCCTGTATAGTATGTGGTTAGGGGGGACTGCACCCGGGTCCTTCCGCTTGCTAGACAGGCACTGGAACCACTGAGCTAACTCCCCGGCCCACTTGTCTCCATTTTTACTGCTAGCATATCCTGGACCCGTGGTGCAAACTGACACTAACGCACCTGCTCATTTCATTATCAGTTTTTCTACAGTAACAAAAGCATGAATACAACTTAGCTGTAAAAAAGAACAAAGTTTGACATATCATACAACATGGATGAACTTTGAAACGTTACCCAGACACAAAAGGAAATGTTGCATGACTTCACTTTCATGAATTATCTAAAAGAGGCAAATTCACAGTCAAAAAGTAGAATAGAGATTACAAGTCTCAGGGAGGTGGAAAGAACGGAGTCTTACTACTTAATGGATGGAAAGTGTGCTTTTGGAATGGGAGAAACTTTCAGAGAAGTCTTTGGAGTGGTGGGAAACTTGGAAAAAGTCCTGATGGTTGAACACCGGATTGAATAGGTTTCCTGGTTCTAAGATCTCAGAGCCCGTACTGTGCCGCGGTGTGACAGGTCACACCAAGAGGAGGTGGCACAAAGGGAGCAAACGTGTGAGACCCACAGCAGGAGAGAGCAAACCGAACTTGGGCAATGCTGCGGCAAGCCACGTATCACTCTCTGCTGTGTTCTGTGGATTTAAGTCACAACTCGGTTCCAGACCGAATGGATAGACCTGTGAGAAAAAAGCAAGGCTTTTATAGGAAGGACATAAGAACGTGATGGGAGTACCACAGCAGAGGTGACTAGGTCAGGCCTTATTACAAGTCACTTTGATGTAACTTTTCTAAACTTCTCCCATCGTATGAGTATAGACGTGACAAAGGTGCACAGCTCTGAAATTTCTTTAATCACTGGGCTTTGACAGCACTCAGGCATCACCAAAATAAATGATGAATCACATCAAAATAAATGATGAATGATTTTGAGTAAGATTCAGAATGTAATGTTAGCACAGCCCCAAGTTCCTAGGATGATGTATTTATTGATTCTTAGCAGCCGGAGTTTTGCTACTGGGGTTGAACTCACGGCTTCCTTGTATATGCTAAATACATGCTATAAAACTGAGCCAGCCCAGAACCTCAAAATTGTATGCACACTGGAGGCTGCTGTCATTGTCACTCGAGGATTTACTGGCCCCTCTGATAAAGTTTTAAAAAACAGCTGTGTGACTTAACAGAGCTATATGCTTTTTGAGATGCAGTCTCCGTGTATCCCCCACGCTGCTGTTGAATTCAGGAGGAAATGACCGGCCCACCAGGCCTCCTGAGTAGCTGGGTTGACAGATATGTTCCACTGTGCCTGTCTCTCAGAGCTATCCAGTACTGATGCAGGTGTCAAACAGATCTTCCTTAATTTGGATTTTTGGAAGAATCTAGTTCACTGAACAGTGTAAGAGGGAATTACATTCATTTTTATGCAAAATTAGATAATGAAAAAATGCTCTTCTCTACTTATAAGCTGTCTTTATTGACGAAGCATTTTTAATTTGTAGAATCTGATTTTTTTGCAGTTCTGGAGATCTAATGCGGAACCTTTACACTGAGCTGCAGGTCCCCCCACCCAGCTGCCTGCCCATTTCAATTTTTAAGACAGGACCTCACTAAATTACCAAGTTGCCCATGTGAGGCTTAGAACTTGTGAACTTTCTGCCTCAGCCTCCTAAAATGCTGGGGTTATAGGCTTATATTGCTGTACCTGGCTTATAAACTTTTAATTATACATAATTTCTTTTTTTTTTTTTTTTTTTTGAGACAGGGTCTCGCTTTGTAGTTCAGGCTGGCCCTGAGCTCAGCCTCAAACTCACATCACAGCAATCCTCCTGCCTCTGCCTCCCAAGTGCTGGGATTACAGGCTTGAGCTACCACACCTGGCACTGTGGTATGTGGTACTGGTTGCTGCTGGGTGTGAGTCTCCATGCCCAGTATGGTATGTGGTTACTGGGGGACTAAACCTGGGTCCTTGCACTTGCAAGACAGGTGCCGGAACCACTGAGCTAAATCCCCAGCCCCTAATTATACATAATTTCTGACATAATATCTGTCCTCTGCAACCTGAAGATAAACTAGAGACCAAATTTGTTCATTCATCATAATGTAACACCAATACTTAGTAACTGTACTACCAACAGTTTGTTCATTTTTTAAAAAACTGCACACAGGGTCAGAGATCTAGCTCAGTGGTTCTAGCACCTGCCCTGCAAGCGCAAAGTCCCTAGTTTGATCCCCAGTAATCACATATCACAGTGCTGGGCATGGTAGTTCATGCCCATCAGCAATCAGTACCACGTACCACAATGCCAGTGCCAGAGAGTGGTGACTCATGCCTGTAATCCAGGAGGCAGAGGCAGGAGGATTGCTGTGAGTTCGAGACTTGCCTGGGCTACATAGTGAGCTCAGGGCCAGCCTGAACTACAAAGTGAGACCCTGTCTCAAAAGAAAAAAAAACTGCACACAGCCAGGCCTGGTGGCACATACCTGTAATCCCAGTACTCAGGAGGCTGAGGCAGGAGGATCACTGCAAGTTCAAGGCTAGCCTGGGCTACATAGTGAGTAAAAGACCAGTTTGAACTATATAGGGAAACTCATAAAAAACAAAAACAAAAACTGCAGACAAAGACAAAATACATATCTGATATCCCATATTATATATCCAAGGGCTTTCAATATAAATGATAAATGGTTTGAAGAAATTGTAATGTATTACTTCATTCCAGACTTTTGGTATTCTTCTAAGTTATAAATGTAGGTAATATTATCTATCAAAAAGGAGAGAACTAAGTCCTTTACATGTGTTCCCTTTTAACACAACAATTATGTAAAATAGAATCTATTACCAATGTACAAATAAAGCCAGCTTCAAACAAAAGGTCCACACTTCTTTTTTTACTATAGCAGTAAAACATATTGGCTAAGACACTGGAGTGGGCTGTACCCTTTTGGAGTGGGCTGTACCCTTTTGGAGTCAGGCTGTACCCTTGAACTAGGTAGGTAATTAACTTGGGCCTCAGTTTCTTCATTTTCAAAATGAAGACTAAAGCCAGGCTTAGTAGGAAACCCTTAGAGGCCAAGACACAAGGAATAAAGGTTTGAAATTAGCCTGGGCAATTTACCAAGATGCTCTGTTTTTGTTTGGTTTTTAGACAGTGTCTCACTTTATAATTGAGGCTGACCTGAACTCAGCCCAGGCTGGCCTCAAACTCCTGGTGATCCTCCTGCCTCAGCCTCCCTAGTGCTGGGATCTACAGGTGTGAGTCACTCTGCCTGGCTAAAATGATGCTATCTCAAATTAAAAGCTGTGGATATAGCTCTGTGCTAAGACACTTTGGTAGCATCCATAAGACTCGGAGTTCAATTACCAATACCACCAAAAAAAGAAGACTAACATTGTCATAGGAAGAACAGTATTGCAAGATCTTAGCATAGTATCTAACATATACTAAGTGCTTGAGTAATGCTATTGTTATTACTGTTTCACCCTAAAAACTTCTCATAGGCTTGTGGTATAACTTGATCATTTTTGTGTAATTGACAGTTCTGATATTCACAAGTTTTGGGGGGATAAGTTCAGGAAAATTTGATTTATAATTTTTATATAAAGATTTACTTATTTGCAAATCATCCAGTTAACTAATTTTTGGACACATTTCCACAGGTTTCCCTAATCTCTGAGAAATGTTAATGACATTGCTCAAGTCTGTAAGAATAATTAACCTAAAATCAGCTAGCTAGCAAGCTTAATTAGTAAAGCACATCAACAGGATGTGAACCAGCAATAAAATGCGGAATGTTTGGGGACACAATTAAGAGCCCTGTCAATTAAGGGCCCAGGCAGAATGAATCTGGGCAAACAGTCTTGTCATTAGAGAGATGCTCTCAGCGCTGGACAGACCTCATCCCAGTGCTGACTCTGGTTATATGCTCTGAAAGTGACTCCTGGGGACAGATTGGTTTCCAGAGGACATTTACCAGGAAATGAGTGCCCTGGAGCGGAAGACAGATATTCTGCCTACTGAGAGGACTAGCTTCCGCTATCAATTTGTAAACTGATCTTCTAGTTTTTACAGCAGTCTTAGGCAATTTTAACCAATATCTATGACACATAGACTTTTATTCCCCTTAAAAATACTGGGAAACATTAGTGCCCTAGAATTGCCGGACTTGGGACCTCGTCTTTGGTGGTGGCAATTTCTTTAAGTTTACACTGTCCTCTAAGATGAGGCGGTCAGCCAGAAGATCTCCCCCTGATACCTCTTCTCCAGCATGCACTATTATGAGATCTTCCTCTAAAAGCCAATAAATAGTAACTTGTTTGCTGACCCACTTTCAAATAGTTCTCTGCATGATTATTCTTTTTTAAAAACTTCCATTTAATTATACAAAACATGTTCTCTTTATAAAACCAAATAGTTCAAGATGTTTTTCTCAGGTATTTTGCCACTGGGGCAGAAAGCTGACCCATCTTCATCTTCCATTCTGCTTTTTCGGTGGTAGTTGTTCCGTGATTTATCTATGTTAGTCGAGAGATCTGCTTAGTATCTCAAAGCACTTGATATTCTAAAGTAATAGTAAACTGGATGATTTAGCTATAAATGGACTTCTAGATTTTACTGACTTGTCACTATAAATAAACAAATGTCTTCTTATACATAAATTCCAGTGTTTCTCCAGAATAGTGATTCTCAACCAGGGATAACTTTGCTGTTGGGGAACATTTGGCATTATCTGGAGACACTTTTGCTGTGACAGTGTAGAGAGAGGAGTGTAAAACTGGCATCGACTGGGGCCGGGGAGTTAGCTCAGTGGTTCCGGCGCCTGTCTCGCAAGCGCAAGGACCCGGGTTCGATTCCCCGGTAACCATATAACAATACTGGGTGTGGAGACCCACACCCAGCAGCAATCAGTACCACATACCACAGTGCCGGGCATGGTGGCTCACGCCTGTAATCCCAGCACTCGGGAGGCAGAGGCAGGAGGATTGTGATCTGAGTTTGAGGCTGAGCTCAGGGGCAGCCTGAACCACAAAGCGAGACCCTGTCTCAAAAAACCTAAAAAAAAAAAAAAAAAAAACTGGCATCGACTGGGCAGGGGACAGGAGTGCCAGTACACACTACAGGGCACAGGACAGCGCCCCCACAACAAAGATGAAACAGCAAGGCCCATGCTTGGGGCATTTGTTAATACAGAATCCATGACTGACGTGGATTTCTTTTCAGTTTTATCCCTAGCAAACTCTTCCAAAACTTAACAGTACTTTATCTTTCACAATTCTGAGCTAGATGGGCAGATCCCCTGCAGTCACTAAGGCACCTGCGTTCGGCTGTGAGGCTGGAAAACTCAAGATGCCTTCACATTATGTCTGGCAGTTGGTGCCAGCCGTCATCTGAGTCCTCAGATCTCTTCCAGCGGCTTACTCTACAGTTAAGGCACTGTTTCAAGAGTGTAAAAAAGTGGAAGCTGATTGCTTATTACATTAGCCTGGACTTGTCACTTCTGCTGCATTATGTGAAATCAAGTCACAAAGACAACCCACATCCAAGAGAGGAAATGAGCCAGGTGTGCTCGTGTATACTTGTGATCCCAGCTATTCTTTTTTTTTTTTTTGAGGCAGGGTCTCGCTTTGTAGTTCAGCTGGTGCTCAGCCTCAAACTCACTTCACAGCAATCCTCCTGCCTCTGCCTCCTGAGTGCTGGGATTACAGGCGTGAGTCACCACGCCCAGCACTGTGGTATGTGGTGCTGACTGCTGCTGGGCGTGAGTCTCCACGCCCAGTACGGTATGTGATTTCCGGGGATCGAACCTGGGTCCTTGCGCTTGCAAGACAGGCGCCGGAACCACTGAGCTAAATCCCTGGCCCGATCCCAGCTATTCTAGAGGCTGGGCAAGAGGACGACAAGCTTTAGCCCAGCCTGGGAAAACTAGTGAGACCCTGACTGAAAAAGGGCTGAGGATGCAGCTCAGTGGAAGAGTGTCTGGCATATATGAGGTGCTCGTTTAACTTCCCAGCAGTCAAAAAAAAAAGAAAAAAAAATGGAGGATGCACCATGCCTAGGAGGAGGAACAGCTTCTGCCAAGTCACCCTGAATGGAACCGTGATGTGAGGATTAGAAGAAAGCTCAAGTTTTAGAATGGCACGAGAATGGCATAGTGTTTATCTTACAGTAGCAAGTCTTTAATAGACTGTGGCCCACAGTACTGAAGTTAGTAAGGGAAATGGTTTAGTTCAGCTCTATTGGTAAATGCCCTTTTAAAAATCACACTTCACTTATGTTATCACAGCTCATGACAATTTGTGAGCCCTACTCTTCCTGGTACTAGATCCAGGAACTCAGTTTTCTGTAGACTCTTCACTGAGCAGCTGCCCACCAAACAATTCTGTTACCCACAGGAGCTGCAAGTGTACAATCCACATGTGACTGTTCAAGGAGGATTCTGTCCTTTCTCTTTTTTTTTTTGTACCAGGGATCAAACTTGTGACCGTGTGCTTGCAAGACAAGCACCAGAACTACCGAGGTAAATCTCCAGCTGTAGGCTGATTCTAAAGGTCCCCGACACATCATTACAATTGCTGGCACATGAATACGAATCGGTGTTAGGCAAAAGCCACTGAGTGCTCTCTGCATTTTGCTCACTATCTTCATCTCAACATAGCCCCACTGTTCTCAGTGCACCAAGGGTGAAATCTCATTCAGGAAATACCACGAAAGGGCCTCTTAAGTTCCAGTCTCACTATATGCAGCTTAAGAATAGACAGTCTATTGTAGTTTTGATATGTCCACGTAACACTTGGTGGAGATGTGTACCCTCAGGCTGCCCACAGAGGAGCTACCAGAAGGCACTGTGTTGGGGGGCTTCTAGGGTTCCCTGAGAAAAGCGCAGCTGCAGCTCCGGTGGCACCGGACAGTCACCCCACCTCCTCTGCCTTGCCTCCGGTACCCCAAATTAGAGTTACACACTGTAGACTGTAGAGCTGGAACACAGATTGTCACAATTAAAGTTTGTGCTTATTGTTCATGAGCAGCCATAGTCACTCCTGTTCTTATCAGCTACTCAGATGTCCCAGTCAGTCTCTCCTTCCTTTTCTGTTCTCTTGGCCACCCCCCTGCCTCAGCCTCCCCGGCACAGGGATTATAGGTAACGTCACCACACTCAGCCTTCAGTCACTTCTTTTTTTTTTTAGGTTTTTTGAGACAGGGTCTCGCTTTTGTGGTTCAGGCTGGCCCTGAGCTCAGCCTCAAACTCACATCACAATCCTCCTGCCTCTGCCTCCCGAGTGCTGGGATTACAGGCGTGAGCCACCACGCCCGGCACTGTGATATGTGGTATTGATTGCGGCTGGGTGTGGGGTCTCCACACCCAGTATTGTTATGTGGTTACCAGGGAATCGAACCCGGGCCGTTGCGCTTGCAAGACAGGCGCCGGAACCACTGAGCCAACTCCACGGCCCAGTCACTTCTTCATCACTCTGCTAACAAGCAAAAACAGAACCCATGCTGATGCTCTACTCCATTTTATTTTTTGTTTTCAATTCTAAGGTACGCACATGCCCATGGGGATCCTGAGATATTTTGTCCATTTTAACTGTACTTTCATCTTATTTTTATCAATTCATTCAAACTGATGAGTGTTAAGAGCAGCCAAAACTGTAAGATCAATAATCCGGCACATTAATTTCCAATGTGCGTCTTAACAGCTCGTGAGAAAAGTGTTGACTTTCAGCTCTTCATACCATCTGTCTTATTTCTGTAACTAATGTTTTAAAATCCGATCTGTCACGTTCTGTGGCAATTGAGTCTATAAAACAGTATCAAAGAATAAGAATGCTGAAGTACCTAAAAATAGTGGCCCTGACCAGCCCACTGACTCACAGGCCGGGAGGTAAGAAGGCGGCTGGGAGTCACTCTTGCTTGCCGTGTCTTCCAGGAGGAAGTCTGACGGGGGCGCTGTTTAATCCAGCCTTGGCGCTTTCACTTCATTTCATGTGTTTTGATGAAGCTTTCTCTCAATTTTTTATAGTATATTGGCTGGCTCCTTCTTTAGGTAAGTATATTTTTATTTAATATGCCTAAAAATCAGGGTATCTTAAAATGTGATATGGAATGTTACTGTAATTTGTCAATTTCCACAGCCAGAGCAGGCACAAAAGAGAAAATGGAAAAGGCAGTTAAGAGGCTCAGAGTAACATTTTATTTTGTACAGTGGCCTTTAAAACTCCTTATCGGAGCGGGGGTGTAACTGAGTAGTACAGCACCTACCCAGCACTCTGGAAGCCCTGGTTTCACTACCACCATAAATAAGTAAATACATTAATTAATTTAAAACTTTTTATCTTTAAAGAAACAACACCATCAAGTTAAGGTTAATCCATTTCAAGCACAATATCCCTCAGGACAGGTGGGGCAAACACCTGTAACCCCAGCACTGCGGGAAGCTGAAACAGGAGGATCTCTAACTTGAGCTCAGCCTGCACAACTTAGCTGAGGTCCTGCCTTGAAGCTTAAAAAAAAAATAAAGGGCTGCAGATGTGGCCGAGTGTGAAGGGCGCAGGCTCAATTTCCCGGTACCATCCATACACATTCCACACACACAGAGACCCCGAGAAGTTGGGGGTGAAGGTCAGTGTGTTTAACACACACACACACGCACACACACAGTTTCAGGGACAGTGACCTGTGCCTTCAGTTGTAACTACTGTTTGGCTGAAATTTGTATTGACAAATTTGTAAGTTCACCTGACCTGCAGAAGAGCACCTCATGAAATATTGAGTAGTTACAGTTTAAGTATAGTTCTTAGGTCATCCACAAGTTTCATTCTTATTTTTATTTGGATCAGACATATACCCATTTTATATACAGTGGTCAAATAATATGAAAAATAATATATAATAATTATAATTTCTCCCCCCCCCCTTTTGGAAACAGGGTCTTGCTTTTATAGTTCAGGCTGGTCCTGAGCTAACTATGTAGCCCAGGCAAGGCTTGAACTCACAGTAATCCTCCTGCTTCTGCCTCCCAAGTGCTGGGATTACAGGCGTGCACCACCGTGCCTGGCTTTGTTTTCTTTTTGGGAGTGATGGTGTGGCACTGGGCTCCAACTTAGGGCCTCAAATATGCTGGGCAAGGGCTCCAGCCCAATCAGTATGTATTTCTTGAGCTTGTGGATTACACAAGCTCAGGATTACAATCCATTACACAGGATTACAAGCCTGTAATCCCAGAACTATAAATCAGCCTGCAATTCTTGAACTGCATGTAAGACCATCTCAAAAAAAAGCATTTATCGGGCCAGGGATTTAGCTCAATGGTTCTGGCACCTGCCTTGCACGCACAAGGTCCCTAGTTAGACTCCCAGTAACCACATACCACAATGCTAGGTGTGGAGACTCACGCCCACCATCAATCAGTACCATGTACCATGTGCCAGGCATGAAAGCATTTCTTTGTATAAGTTCTGAGCATTTCTTAATTTTATTATTTTTGTTTTTTTGTTTTTGCAATAGTCTCACTGTATAGTACAGACCAGCCTTGAACTCATTATGTACTTCAGGCTGGAATTAAAAATGCAGGACCACATCCACTTAGTTACCTGTTTTAAACCTACTTATAATTCATAAATACAAATTACTAAGAATGTGTGGCACCCACTAATTCTCCATTCTTGTTTTGGTCCAGTTGGCATTTTAAAATAAAAAAAGAAAAGGCACATGATAAAGGAAAGTCTCATGACAGATAAATAAATGAAATGTAACTCTTCCTCCCAAACAGATCAGAGTGGGAGAGTGGGGGAGGGACCGACACAGTATTCTCAAATTTGTGTCGCTGCACAGGAAGCTAACACCTTACTTGTGGCCACTACCAACACATTTTAAAGGCATGTGAACAGTTGAAATGCTCAATAGAAAATACATTTATTCAGTTATCTGCTGTCCATGCAAAGAACCTCTTACAAGTAAAATCAGGATCAAACGTTCCTGTAATTATGCATGGCCCTCTTCAGCTGGTTGAGTACACAGTCACAGATTCCAATGGACTCAACATGATATTTCTGTTGTAGTTTTTGGTTTAATGAGGCACATTCATACTCTTTTATGAGGTTTACGAAGGAGAAAAGCTATCACTCAAAATGTTGATAAATACCTGTATGTGAAGTAATACTAACTTCTAGCTTGCTGCTATTGAATTCTGTAATACTGGTTACATTCCTTATGGAAAGCAATGGCTCCACATGAAATAAAGTCACAGGTAAAATCCAAGTATGGGGAAAGTAAGAAATCATAATGTACAAGACCTGTTCAGAGTTAAGAAATGGAGAAAATGCAAAAACAAGCAAAAAACCCAACTGCAAAAGCTTTCATGAGAGACCACTGTCACTGTTCCAACAGTCTTTGTCACATGTTTGAAGAAAAACGTGAGTATTAGTTTACATCCAATTAGTGATTATGACCTTCCTTTTTTAAAAAAACTGTGTTTTATCTTTCAGGTATACTGTTAATGATTTTGATGTTCAGCTTTTTCCTACCATGGCTGCATAACAACCAATCAATCAATAAAAAGGAATGACTATTTCAAAAAACTCAGACACTAAGTTATAAGACAGTCAAGTTGGATGTGATAAAGATTTTATTACCTCATACTCAAAATACTGGCTGCACTGGATTCATCAATGTTTTAACTTCCATTGAGGAAGCTGTCTTAAAAAGTTTTATCACTGGGACTTTAAAAATTACTATAAAAATGAGGTATTCTGTATTTCTTGGTTAAGACTTGTTCTTTGAGTGATGTATTAAATGCTGCTAAAATGATCCATTCATTAAACTTCACACAGAACCTCAAGTGATAATTCTTAACTTTAATGATACTGTGTAAGATTGACCATCAAAAACAAATGATGTAT
>PVIR01033074.1:0-18144 GCA_004026965.1 Petromus typicus | reverse complement strand
ATATCACAGTGACATATGTGCACCCATGTTTATAGCAGCCCAATTTGTGATTGCTACATCTTGGAAACAACCCAAGTGTCCATCAACTGGAGACTGGATAAAAAAGCTGTGGTTCTTCTACAGAATGGAGTATTACTCTGCCATAAAAAATGATAAGTTTGAATCATTTCTACTTAAATGGACATACCTTCAGGATATCCTCATAAGTGAAATAAATAGGTCACAGATAGGTACATATTGCATCTTTTCTCTGGTATGAGAAAATAAAGATGTAAATGAGTCCTAGAATTGTATGTTATATATTGTGAAATAGAAAATGCTCAATGTAAAATAGGGTGAAGGGGGAAAAATGATGAGATTGTAACAAAAAAATAAGGAAACAAATGTTATGTATATGGGGGGGTGGTAGGGTGGGTAGGGCTATGGGAAAAAATGAGAATGAAGTTGTATCTTATACTGGTACAAATCCCCATTATGGAGTCCAATCATGATGCGTTTATGTAATATACTAATAAAGATTTAAAAATTTTTTTTAAAAAAGAAAGAAATTCCAGGTATTTGGGTGGGGTTGGGCAGAGAATAACTGGGGTGTTCCATTGCCAAGCCCAAGGAAACCATGCAGATGATGGGCGCCAGGGGAATCCCTTAAATCCTAGATGAGGGCCGGGAATTTAGCTCAATGGTTCTGGCGCTTGTCTTGCAAGCGCAAGGACCTGGGTTCGATCCCCAGTAACCACATACCTATACTGGGTGTGGAGACTCACCCCAGCAGCAACCAGTACCACATACCACAGTGCCGGGCGTGATGGCTCACGCCTGTAATCCCAGCACTCGGGAGGCAGAGGCAGGAGGATTGTGATGTGAGTTTGAGGCTGAGCTCAGGGCCAGCCTGAACCACAAAGCGAGACCCTGTCTCAAAAAACCTTAAAAAAAAAAAAATCCTAGATGAAGCCACACCTGAAGTCGGTTACATGTGGACCATCCAGTCCCCACTTTGGCTGACAATGATTTGGGTTCATAGTGGAGAAATTACTGATACAGAATCTTCCAGATCTTCTAGCCCCAAGGTGGCATGGCTACTCAGTAAATACTACAGAGTCCCAAAGTCTCACACTATGAGAGGTAAAATGATTTGCCAAACTCCCAAATGATAGCCAGTGATCACACTGCACCCAAAGGGACACGGGCCACTGTTCCTCCTTGGCACCGTCAACCTTGCCCCTGGGGGAGAGAGGGGGGCCAGAGAGAGCCAGGGCAAAGCCTCAGCACTTTCACTCCCCACTGCTGGGACCCAGGGGAGACAGAGCCAGGAGACGGAGCGGCCCCTGTGCACAGCACATCCAAGTCACCTGGGTGTGGGCGAGCAGCTACCAGGCCAGGCCACTGACTTACCAGTGTTCTCGGACCTCCATGGCCCCGCTGGGTGTTCCAGGGAGCCCTCTCCCCACAGGTAGGCTGTCCCCAGGAAAGAGCTGGAGGGTGGGCTTGCAGGTCCCAGCAAGGAGAGAAATACGTAGGGAGACCCTGTGGCTGGTGCTGGGCTGGGAGGGCTGGAACATCTAGGGGTACGTAGGACCCTCAGGCACCTCCTCAGCATGGCAGTGCACGGCCACACTTCTGAGGTTGTAGGTCAGAACAACAAAGCCCTGAGTGGTAGGGAAGGAGGCAAAGGGGCGTCAATCTGGGGGGGCGGGTCCAGATGACATCTTAGAGCCCAGCTGAGGAGGCTGAGGTGTGACCCCCAGACTCTGAAAACACAGAGGTGGGAGGACCTGACTTCACGAGCCAGTCATCTCCGGCCCATCCAGATAACTGGAAAAGCGTCTGATATTGACCTTTTCTTTTTCTAACTTATGGTAGTAGATGTAGAAGCCAAGCCTCCCAAGATATAGATGGGGAAGCACTCTGCCACAGAGCCACATTCCTGGCCTTTTTATTTTTGTTTTCAGACAGTCTCGTTGAATTGCCCGGGCCGGGCACCACAGCTGGGACTCTTTCCCCTTTCTTTTCCTCTTCCCTCCCCCCGTGTGTGATACACACACACACACACACACACACACACACACACACACACACAGCCAGAAAATCTCTAATGCTGTGGACAAAGTGAAGAGAAACCAGCTGAACTGGGGGTCCCAGTCGTGGGCAGGGCTGGTGGCTGCAGTGGCAGGACCCCCCGTCCCCTCCTTTCCTTTCTCCTCTGCAGAGATGACCATGTCCTTCTGCTCCTACCTGTCATCACCACCCTGCTCAGATGTCACCACCTTAGGAAACATGTGGCCTAAAGGTGACCCAGCAAGCTGCTTTTGGGAGGTGCCCTTGCCTGGCCCACAGAAGCCAGTGCTTGCCTGGGGTAGGGTGCTCAGCCCCACTCCAGGGTGACAAGCAGTTGCAGAGATGCTGAGTCCATTGCAGAACCTTGAGGGCCTGCCTTCAGACACAGTTCCATCGCTGTTTCGGCTTGGACACCGAAGGCAGGGTGTTTCAGGGTTTGCTGGGGGTGGGGGCTCCCCGCAGCCCTCCAACTGGCGCTGGTAGGCCCTGGGATTGCTTGGGCTAGTTCCCAAGAATCTGAGTTCTTTGAATGTTTAAACTATGTCTTTCCCAGGATACTTCATGCTTGGATGAGCTCCTGTGCTGAGACCGCAGCAAAGGGGCCAGCAGAAGGGAAGGTACAGATGTGCCCTCCTTGACGCAGGCAACCATGTGCCAGCCGTGTGAGTAGTCAGAGCTCATAGGACAGCCCACCACAGCCCCAGCCGGAAGCAGCAGAGGTGAGAATGCAAAGAAGTCAGGGCGCCCGAGGCAAATAATCCAGCAAGTTCCTTAACCCTCTCTGCCTCTGTATCCTCTATGCAAAAATGGAGGTCGGAGCAGGCACAAAATGCAGTGGCCCATGCAAAGCACCGGACACATCAGAAAGGTCCCACGAATGTCGGTCTACAGGGTTCCAGGAAGACTTCTGTAGATCTATCCCACATTGACTGCTCTTGAGAGCCCTGGACTTGCAAATACAAGCACCAGGGGCTTAAAAGAAAGAACATGTTCTGAAGTTCCAAGCTGGACTTTGTACATGCTTTGGATTCCATAGTGAAATATATAGAATAGCATAGGGGACAGGGGTGAGGGCAATTTTCCCACAGTGAAAGAGAATAAAGACCCTGCCTGTTTGAGGGATGGTTGGCTTTATGGTGACTAGGACCCTGGGATAGGTTTGAGGCTCTTATGGGACCAAGTCAGGGAAGGCACAATATCTTGGACCATTTCTGTTACTATAACAGAATACCTGAGGCTGGGTATACATAAAGAAAACAAGTTTATTTGCCTCATGAATCTAGTGGCTGGAAAGTCCAAACAGCATGGAGCTGACATCAGTGGAGGACTCATCACAACACAGCAGACCAGCACAAAGGGAACCACCACGTGCACAAGGGCACCTGTGCCAGGGAAAAAGCAAGACAGAGCAAGGAGTAGCCTCTCTTTTATAGCAACCTGCTGTCCCAGAAACCAACCTGGGCCCTTCCAAGGTGGTACCTAGTGATTTTACCATCTCTTAAGACCTCAAGACTACAACACTGGGTATCAATTTTCTACATGAAAGTCTGTGGACATACAATCCAAACCATAGTTCAGGGAAAACCAAGAGAGATTTCCAGAAGGGAGAATAGACAGGACAGAGTCTCACTGCACAGCAGCACACAGGAGAGACCCTCATGCCTTACAGTGACAGACAGCATGCAGCTGCGGAGGAAAGGTGGCCAAGGCAACACTAGAGAAAGGGAGGGCAGGGAACGGGGGAAAAAAAAAAAGAATCAAGATACACCATGTACAAATACAAATTCTTAATCAGGAATGTGACCATAATGTATTCCTAAATGTGCCATTAATCTCAATTTATTTAAAAAATACTAGCTCAGGGCCGGGGAGTTAGCTCAGTGGTTCCGGCACCTGTCTCGCAAGCGCAAGGGCCCGGGTTCGATTCCCCGGTAACCACATAACAATGCTGGGTGTGGAGACCCACACCCAGCAGCAACCAGTACCACATACCACAGTGCCGGGCGTGGTGGCTCACGCCTGTAATCCCAGCACTCGGGAGGCAGAGGCATGTGATGTGAGTTTGAGGCTGAGCTCAGGGCCAGCCTGAACCACAAAGCGAGACCCTGTCTCCAAAAACCTAAAAAAAAAAAAAAAAAATACCAGCTCAAATCAGTTCCAGTTTCACTGTTCTAAGTCAGTTTCATCCTTGTATAAGAGGATTATATCAACATGACATAATTAAGTAAATAATTACATCAATTAGGTCAACTTACTTGATTAGTTATATTAAAATTTTGCTTATACTTAGCTAAGAAAGCAGCAACATATTAGAAACCATATTTTCCCAGATCCTCTGATAAACTAAACATAGCCTATATCTTGATTTTGCAAAACAAAACAAAAAAACTATTATTGAAATTATTGCCTCATATATTTACACATTGACTATGGAAGTTTCATGGCTATAAGAACAGAGTCGAGTATTTGAGATCAAATTACATGAGCTGTGAACTAAATGTTCACTGTCTTTTTAGGGAAAAAGCACAATCATTGTTCTGACTCTTTTAGAGTGTCAATTTGACTGAATTTGTAGTATTCCCTTATTTTAGAATTGGAAGACTGGGGGGCCGGGGAGTTAGCTCAGTGGTTCCGGTGCCTGTCTTGCAAGCGCAAGGGCCCGGGTTCGATTCCCTGGTAACCACATAACAATACTGGGTGTGGAGACCCACACCTAGCAGCAACCAGTACCACATACCACAGTGCCGGGTGTGGTGGCTCACACCTGTAATCCCAGCACTCGGGAGGCAGAGGCAGGAGGATTGCTGTGATGTGAGTTGGAGGCTGAGCTCAGGGCCAGCCTGAACTACAAAGTGAGACCCTGTCTCAAAAAACCTAAAAAAAAAAAAAAAAAAGAATTGAAAGACTGTTCTATACTGATCATTTATCTTTTCAATCTCAACTCTTCACAGAGAAGTTCAGAGGACTGTGAAACTCCATTTGGATATTTGCCTCACTAAGGATTGGACAGCAGTCTCTTGTCTTGATGTCTCTGTCCACCTAGCCCTCAGTGTATACACTAGATGGTATTCATGACTACACTACATGGATTTGTACAGCCAGAAGCTCATTCTTGGTCTTTTTTTCTTCACATTTTATTCTAGATTGAGTGGAAGGTTATGTAAGTGTGGGCTGAAAGATAACAGTCTAATTTGTGAAAGAGTTATTTAAATGAATTCTGAATTTGCAAAGTTAGAAAATATTTCTTTCATCAAATAAAGAACCTTCTTCTGAAAGTGGTTGTCCAACCTAAAATAAATGAAAGTACAGAATATTAATGCAGTTACTCCAGAAAAAAAATTCTCCCCTTTTTCCAGAAGAAAGCTGAAAGAATTACTGAATATTCAAATCATTAACTGTTAAAGGTATAGTTATCAACCTTTCTACAAAACAATGCAAAAGGAAACACAGAGCACAAGACAACAGTGGGCCCCAAGAAAGACCATACAAAGTGTTCACACACTGATCTAGAACAGATCAATGGGCAAAAGGGAGAGGGAAATGATCCCCACCCCCACCCCCGGGAACTAACTAAAGAAGTTTAGCAAAGTTCTTCACTAGCAGAAGTACAATGACGTTTTCCGCAGGTGGCAGTATAGATGCAGGCTTAGAGAAGTGTGATAAGCTCCTACCTGATCTAAGTCTTCTTTCTCCTGAAAACAGATTGACAGTGAAAAATCTTGATTCATTTATACAAGCAAATAAACAGGAGAAGGATACAACTAAATTGGAGTCTCAGTGAAACCATCAATTTTAGGGACAGGGTTGGGCAAAATTATTTCCTCACAGTGGCTCCGAATAAAAATATGCAGTGTGGGTTACAGTGAGAAAGGTTACAGGTGAAAGCCAGAAACATTCCCAGGATTAAGTCCAAAAGAATGAATGAGAGTTTAAACAAGAAACATGTGCTGAGCAGGTCAGAAACCTCTCAGGACTCAGCAGGGTCATGCTTTGACTGGGTTTGGTCATTAGTAATGGGGACAGGTCAACCAATGTCAATATATGGAGCTGAATATATAAGGAGAGCATTTCCAATCATTTGGTTTGGTTGGTTTTTAAAATCCGATAGTGCGCATTTTGTTTATCTTTATGAAAAGTTATTTTTATATACTATGGCCAGTGATATTATGGAAGAGAGAAAAAGACCATTGAAACCTCCAACAGAAATAGGGTTCCTATATGGCATGAGCCTCTCAGCTCTAAGGTAAACTTTCCACAACTTGATTGATGCATTACTTAACTTGTTCTTATAGCATACTTCTTCTTATGTAGATCTGCTTAATTTTTTATAATAACAGTAACTGAATAGTCTCTGCTGTTTCCAATATTTACATAGACATATTTGCATTGTAAGTCTAGTCCCTGCAATTTTAGAACAAACATCAATCTTAGAAGCACTGGTTTTCAAAAACTAGAATTGGTAATATAGAAACATTCTGGAGTGGCAGGGTAACACATCCTTGTCCATATGACTAGGCTCATCTGGAAACATTTTGAAATTCATGAATAATGCAAGTCACTTGATTATTCTATGGCTCATTGTTCTAAAAAAAAATTTTCAAATAAAAATATATAACAAAAAATATAGAAAATACAAGAGCAGAAAACTTCCAAAAATCTCTATTAAAAATGATTTCAATGGCCAAGAATTTAGAGACATAAGCATGCAATAAATAGACATTGGGTTGCTGGATCTGGGACAGAGAATGTACTAATTAACAAAATGACAAAGATGAGTGTGCTTCTTCAAAAATTATTAAAATCGATTCAGTTTCCATAAGTTTATACTGTAATCATATTTAACTGTGTAAAATTCATATTTTAAAATATTTTAAAGAAAAGTGCAGTAGTCACCATTTACTTTTGTCTTTCCCTTTAAATTTAAGAAAAGAATAATGCCAAGAACAATTTTTCTTGTAAGCTTGGGTTTATTCTACTACAGAGGGTAGAAACTGCCCTCTGGTTTTTACTGTTTAAAAGATTTAAATTAAAAATTGAGCTGGGAGGGGCCGGAGAGTTAGCTCAGTGGTTCCAGCGCCTGTCTTGCAGGCGCAAGGGCCTGGGTTCGATTCCCCGGTAACCACATAACAATACTAGGTGTGGAGACCCACACCCAGCAGCAACCAGTACCACATACCACAGTGCCGGGCGTGGTGGCTCACGCCTGTAATCCCAGCACTCGGGAGGCAGAGGCAGGAGGATGTGAGTTTGAGGCTGAGCTCAGGGCCAGCCTGAACCACAAAAGCGAGACCCTGTCTCAAAAAAACCTAAAAAAAAAAAAAAAAAAAAAAAAATTGAGCTGGGAGAATTTTATCTGCAAGTTTTTTTTTGTTTTTGTTTTTGTTTTTTGTTTTTTGTTTTTTGTTTTCGAGGTAAGGTCTCATTTTTGTAGTTCAGGTACACATTGCTTTAAGACTAATATAGTTTAATTTAATTTAATATTGTTATTACTTTCTTTTTTATTTTTTTAAAGGTTTTTTTGAGACAGGGTCTCACTTTGTAGTTCAGGCTGGCCCTGAGCTCAGCCTCCAACTCACATCACAGCAATCCTCCTGCCTCTGCCTCCCGAGTGCTGGGATTATAGGCGTGAGCCACCACGCCCGGCACTGTGGTCTGTGGTACTGATTGCTGCTGGGGTGAGTCTCCACTCCCAGTATGGTATGTGGTTACCGGGGATCAAACCCCGGTCCTTGCGCTTGCAAGACAGGCGCTGGAACCAGTGAGCTAACTCTCTGGACCAAATATTGTTATTACTTTCAATCTTGCTTCTCTATGCTTTTCCAACACAACTAATATACATAAGCCATGTTCTCCTCCAATATCTTTTTCGGTGCACAAACCCTAATAACAATATTCCTGCTCTAAGTTTTAGTAGACAACTTGACTGACATTCTGTCTTATTTTCTCTTTTATTTGTGGTTATTTTTGTCTCTCAAACTAAGTTTTGGGTTCCACTGAGCTAGAGCTATCTAATAATCTATCCATGGTACCTTTACATAAACTCTCAGGAAACATGTTTATTGATATATTGTGATTTAGCTATTAAATGGAAGGCTAAGGAATTCCATAAATAAATAGCATACAACAATGTGACATATAAAACAAAGTAGAACTTTTGATGTAAAAGAGATGACTTCAGTCTTCTTCTGGCTGTTCACTAACTCAGTGAACTCACATGGCTTGTTAGATACTGGATTTTAATATCCTCATGTGTAGACAATGATCATATATTTTTTTTCTAAAGCTATTAAAAGGAACTATACAGTGTCTTGCACAGACATTGGTTGATTTTTTTTTTCTTAGATACAATATCTTCTTATGGAAATAGTACCTACATTCTTGCAAGGTGTCCTGAGATAAGGTGTGCTTTGCTCCTGTATGGAAGATCACAGATGAAATGAAGCTGTCCAACTCTCATGGAATCAGGATTGAGATTAAGTCAATGTTAAGATGGAATATAAAGTTTAAAAACAATTCCTTAATGGATATACCTTGAGATTATTCATTGTTTCCTATTATCTGGAAGACAAGAACTTCTGAAAGACAGTATCTTGTGATTCTTCTTATAAGATCGAACACATGAGTTTCCTTTCTGCTTACATTTGCTAGAATATTTTGTACTTTTAGCCATATTCTCTTGATTTGAAATCAGCATTTTCTTACTTTGTCTCTCTTACGGAGAATTTTGTGTCCCAACGAACCCCGGTAAGGTCTGTTGTGACTGGGGAATTGCCACCTCGGCCTCTGGTGGGCAGAAGCTAAGCTGCTGCTGACCGTGTTACAGGACACGGGACAGGTACCAAACCATAGCTGGTTCTAGTGTCAGTTCTGAGACTCTGTTCTGCAGCAGGCAACATGAAGCACAGGAATTCCAAAAAGTAAGTAGTATTACATATAGTCATTGACATTTGTATTTTGAATAAGTTAATTTACTCTTGGTGCAAGGGAAGGAATGAGATAGCAAATGCTACAAAGGTTATAAAGATTTAAAATTATTTCTCAGAAATGTGTCAACCAATTCCAGTTTATGTTAAAACTGTTCTTGCTCAAGTTTTTGATGGTAACTTTACTTCACATTCAACTGCAATGTTGTCACCTTTTCCTTAGCTCTCACTATTGTCTCGGTTTTTAAAATACAATCCTTAACTGTACCTAAAATTGGATATATTAAAAGGTTACCATGTTATATTTTAATATATGTCAGAAACTTCTCATCCTTAATACGTGTTAAGGTTTGGGTTTGGATGTCCCTCCAAAGCCCTACCCCTGAATACATGTGGACTTGGGAGGACACTTAGATCTCAGTCACGCCAACTAGTAGAATGTACAAAATAAGAATGGAACAAATTCTTGTTGTGTTTTGTTCTCATTTGTATGTAGTTATAGATATAAATCTTTCATCTGTATTCAAATAAAATAGGAATTGCTAATATACAGAACTCCAGACTTATTATTCCCACTTCCTTGGCTCATTCTTTATACTAGCTTTCCTTTGACTCACTAGCTGTGCAGAAAGCTCTTTCCTGTCTCTGTCAGTCAGTCATCTGATAGAAGGCAATCTGAATTAATTTAAGTAAATGATTTTCAAAAGCATGAATTAGCCCACGTAAGAATGTCTCTGCTTCACCTGGAACTACTTGTTCAGTCTCCTAGTCAGCTTATTTAACTTTTTTCCATCCATCTATTTTACTCAGGTAAAGATGATTAATTTTAATATCTATATATTTTTCCTTTCATCTATACTTTTGGCACCTGTAGATAATTCAGGATTAGCTCCAGAAAGCAAACATTTATCATCTTTCCACAGAAATATATCCTGCAGGAAGAAACAGAAAACCTCATTCTTCTTTCCCACTGGCGTATTATTTCTTATTGTGTGCATCATTTTTTCATCTTCCTTAAATTCTAGATTCCCTGACACGTGGGTACACTACTTTTCACTTTGTAGTGAAAACAATAGGTTCTGAGTTCAACTCTTGTCAAATCATTTTCCTGGGTATATGATTTCTGAACCCAGTGGATAACTCACTGCTCAGTCCCCAGGGTTCGGAATTTCACATTCGACTCTACCAGTCATCAAATAAAGCACACCGCCCAGGTTCCCTCTGTGAAGAATAGTGCTGATCTCTAATAGAGGTCCTGAATTATCTACACATCTGTGTTTACCTGCAGATAAAAGAAAAGAAGAGCAGCCACATAAAGACATTATTTGTTGTAAGGCAACTGGATATACTGGGATTTAGAGCTGAGAAGGCATTTTCTCCCTGATTCATTTCCTAGTGCTTTCCCAAGTTCCTTGGTTGAACACTAACTTTTACTGACAGTTTGTGAGCTGACTGAGACTTTAAGCCCTGTCACTCTATGAATCTTAAATTTCTTCATTACAGCTCTTTTTTCTTGAGTAATCGCCTTTAAATAATTAATATTTAAAAATTATATTACATATAATATGATGAGATTATGTAACCTTGTAAATTCCATTAGCCAATACTTTGCTCATAGATGGAATTACTACATTAGCATTGAGTTATTTTCTTAACATGAGGCAATCACTTACAGAGAAGCAGATACATGCATTGCAGCAAGAATAAAACAAAATTTATACAGCTGTAAAGCAAATTCTAAAACACTATTTGCTTAAAGAAAACTACAATTCAGGAAGGCAGGGGAAATATGCTGAAATGACAATGACTTATAGGAAGGTGAACATCTGCATTTCATTTTCCTTGATTATCATCGTTTTCAGATGATGATTGGGAGTAGTTTTAGCTGGCAAGAAAGGCTTAAAAGGAACAAATAGAACGCTCACTATTAATTTCTCAGATAAATAGTGAACCCAAAGTTTTGGGAGTTGGCCTTTATAACACAACTTATTATATTGTGGTCATATTGGCATAATAGTGTGTTCAAGAGACAGTGGCTAAGAAGGAAATTATCAATAAAGATCCATATATTTAAAACCTCAAATCCAAGAATTCTATGATCAGTATATCTAAAGTTATTGCGTTATCAGGCCGGGGATTTAGCTCAGTGGTTCTGATGCCTATCATGCAAGTGCAAGGACGCAGGTTCCATCCCCGGTAACCACATAACAGTACTGGGCGTGGAGACTCATCCCAGCAGCAACCAGTACCACAAACCACAGTGCTGGGCGTGGTGGCTCACGCCTGTAATCCCAGCACTCGGGAGGCAGAGGCAGGAGGATTGCTGTGATGTGAGTTTGAGGCTGAGCTCAGGGCCAGCCCGAACTACAAAGTGAGACCCTGTCTCAAAAAAAATTTTTTTTTTAATTTTAAAAAATAAAGTTATGGAGTTATCACAGATAATACATAATAAGGCTATGCTGGCCATTCATCAGCAGGAAGACTTAGTGGTAGCCAGCAACAACAGTAGTAAACTGACATGTTCTGACTGTCTCCTTACCTTCCACTTAAGAGATAATCCATCAGTCATTATTTGAACCACATAAAAGCAAGATGTTCTTGGGAAATTCATATGGGGAACCCCTCCAAAAGGCGGAGGGAAGTCATTTTGGTAACATTATGGAAATGGTGGCTCTTGGGAAAATAAGGGTTTTTTTTGAGACAGGGTCTCGCTTTGTGGTTCAGGCTGGCCCTCAACTCAGCCTCAAACTCACATCACAATCCTCCTGCCTCTGCTTCCCGAGTGCTGGGATTACAGGCGTGAGCCACCACGCCCGGCACTGTGGTATGTGGTACTGGTTGCTGCTGGGTGTGGATCTCCACACCCAGTATTGTTATGTGGTTACCGGGGAATCGAACCGGGTCCTTGCGTTTGCAAGACAGGCGCCGGAATCACTGAGCTAACTCCCTGGCCCCCTGGGAAAATAAGTTTTAAAGTTAAAACTTGTTGTATCAGTAGCTATGGCTACAATAATGCTATGTAAGCCATGGCATTTAAGTACACATTATCACAGATTTATGACTTCTGTGAAGTATAGGTAATGTAAACAAACTTCAGCTAGGCCATGATAATTCTCACTGTGGATCTCAGTGGATGGTATAAAAATTCTGTTCTACACACTGCTTATGTTTGTTGGATCACCAGGTTGTGGAATGTTCTTAAAATGGTAATGGTAGGGCCAGAGATTTAGTTCAGAGAGAATAATAAAACCCTTTACTTTAATAGAGTGTGATAGTTTAAATATGAAGCACTGAAAAATGCTTATGTATTAGGGGATGATCTCCAGTTCATCAATATTGACAAGGTAGCCCTAGAGAGGTAAGTAGATCATTATGGCTCTAGCTCATCAATCAGATTAACCAGTTGATCAGTTCGTGGTTCAAAGGGCTATTAAATAGCGATGCTCTTTGGAGAGAGCAGAAACCTGGTGTTACACTTTTGAAAGATAAAAGCTGGTGTCTGGCCCCTTCCTCACTGTCTCTCTTGTCATCTCTCTCTTCCTGGCTTCCCTGAGGTAACAAGCACTGCTCAGTAGTGTCCTTCCACCTGATGTTACTGCTTTTGAACCCAGCTGACTGTGGACCAAAATATCTGGAGCCTGAGCCAAAATAAACTTTTCCTCTTTTTAGGTTCTTACGTCAAGTATTTTGTCCCAGCAACCAGAAGGTGACTAATATATCTTAATACATACATTAAGACTATACAACAGTTTTATGGACAGAACTTATACACATTTGAAGAAAATATTTACATGTATAAAACATATGGATACAGCAGGATCAGGAAGATTCTATCATGGGTCGAGAGACTGAGAACAAAGGGAGAATATTCTGTGTGTTATCTCATATAATTATTTTTCCAAGAACACAATGTAAGAAATATGCCTCATTTACTCTGTTGGTAGCAACTCTACACTGGGACCATGAGAGGGAAGGCTGGAGATTATCAACTGAATCAGGTATTTCAGCCATTCTGGTGTTTACAATTTGCCTTTACACTCTTTTGTAAATTAATGGAATGTTCCTCCATTAAATCTGGACTCAAGTTTGTTTGTCTTTAGTTCCCAGAGTTCAGATTGTTTTAGAGTCTCCCTTACAAATAAGCAGAAGTCAGCCAGCCTCGTAAAGACAGATGACGCCATTCCAAAAACAGTCTAATAGTGGGCATTCTCATTTCTTCCTGTCATGTCTTTGGCTCAGAAAACTGTTTTTGAAAACTTCGACAGAATGAGGCCAGTTATGTTAGAAGAGGTCCCTTTTCTCAGTAGCACTCTGAATTTTAAAGTGAACAGCCTAATCCATTTTGCAAGAATGAATGCTTAGAAGA
Source organism: Petromus typicus (assembly GCA_004026965.1). Taxonomy (NCBI): domain Eukaryota; kingdom Metazoa; phylum Chordata; class Mammalia; order Rodentia; family Petromuridae; genus Petromus; species Petromus typicus. The sequence continues at coordinate 4,800 of PVIR01033074.1, read as the reverse complement.
TAAATCAAGCTCACTGGATGTTAAATACAATATGTGGTAGGACTTGCTAGAATTTTCCCTCTTCTAGAATTGATATTGGCCATGTGATCACTCAACATGTATGTAAACTTAGTTCTAGTGAAGAGCAGTAGCCAAGTTTTATTTTTTTACGTTTATTCCATAAATTTCTTATGGCCATTTTATCATATTATCACAAACTTGCAACTTAAACATAGAAATTTATACTCCCTCCTGGAGGAATGAAGTCCTAAATGGATTTCACTAACTGTATTGACAGGGCTGATTCCATTCTGAAGTATTTAAAAATGAGCCTGATTTCCTGTATCTGTACTTTCGGAAGATACCTTCCTTGGTCCATGTTTCATTTTTACCTTCAAAGCCAGCAGTGATCGGGCGAGCCTTTCTCACACCACGTCCCTCTCACCTGGATCCATCTACTTCCCTTTTTCACACCTAAGAGTTCTTGTGCTTATATTCATTTAATCCAGATGTGCTCCCTTTATAAAACTATTTGGTTATTAACCTTAATTCTATCCACAACCCTCATTCTTCTTTTTCATGTAACCCAGTATATTTCTAGGTTCCAAGGATTAGAAGAATATCTTGGAAGCCATTATTCTGTCTATCACATTCTCCTTTTCTGTTTTCCTCCTGACTGAAATCTCATTTATATATTTTTTCAATTATTTTGCAATTTAATTTAATTTCCAGAAATATCTCCTCATAGGTACATTTTCATAATTCCAAACTCCTCTCTTCAACATTCCTAGCTTCTGCATTCTCCCTAATGAGGCCTGCTATAAGCCTGGAAATCTGGAGTAGAAAGAGAGGTAGGGTTAATTAACATCAAGTTGCTTCTGTATTACCTCTTTCCTATATTAAAAACTGCTGCTTCTTACCTAGCCAGAGTCATGGAGGAAGGGCACTGAATTGTGGACTTGAGAAGTTCTCTGGTGTCATTGGCTCCAGGCTGGTTCACTGAGAGTTTGGAGAGCTCCTTGAATATCTTCTACCGGAAGCCTCCCTTCATAATGTCCATTCTATAGTCAGTTTTCCCTCACAGAACTAGAGATCATGCATTCCTCCCTTCTTCTGGAGCCACCGGTATCCTCTAGGTCATCAAACTGAGATGCTAATCCAAGGTGAGTTTCCTTCCATGGTAGAAATACAGTTTGCTTCCAATGCTGCCCTTAAGACAAACCTGTTGCAATTAACAACATATAGACATTCCAAATCTGACTCAACATACTTAGGTTTCACAAACTCACAGGACTCATTTGTATTTTATATGTAGAATAGCAAATTAACACAAATAAGAGTGACATTAACATTGCTGATATGGATATCAGTGGATGAATATTTGGAGGGGTACATTCAATCTAGAGTATTCCTCCCATGCCCCTCCTAAATCCAGGCCCTTCTCACATGTCATAAATTCCAAAACCTAAATCCATACTAGCAACAAATATCATCTGAATCAAATATAGATAAGACTCAAGGTAAAGTTCGTTACATGATGTATTTTCCCCAGTTGTGAACCTGATATAAACAATTTTGCTGGTGGGACAGGAAGAAAAGATATTTTCATTCCAACAGGGAGAAATCAGAAGCATGAAAGAAGTATCAATTCCCAAGTGCCTGAAACTGAACAAAGAACAACATTAAATGTTGAATCTTGAAAATAAATTTCTTTAACCTAACCCCCTGCCTTTTGGACACTTGGGAGGGACCTCCTTGGAAAATATTCTTAGAAGGAGGTTAGCTCCTCCAGTGTTTGCCAACCCTGTTCTCATAACTTGTGATAGTCTCTCCTTTACATCTTGGGCAGATGGTCCTGTGACAGTTCTCTTCCTCAAAATAATCCCACCCAATCAGTAATTTTGTAGCCAGGCTTGAGGACTTACCTCTATATCTAAAGTTCCAAGGCTACAGTTCTCACTAGAAGTTAGTTCTGAACTTATGTTTTCCCGTTAAATTTCATTCTAGCACTGGGGGATTTAGCTCAGTGGTTCTGGTGCTTGCTTATAAGCACTGAGGCCCTGGTCTGACCCCGGTAACTAAATACAACAATGTGGGGCATGGTGACTAACACTCATCAGCAATCAGTACCACATAAAACAGTGCTGGATGCGGTGGCTCATGCCTGTAGTCTCAACACTTGGGAGGCAGAGTCAGGAGGACTGCTGTGTTCGAGGGTCACCTGGGCTACATAGTAACTCAGTACCCGCCTGAACTACAAAGCAGGACCTTGTCTCAAAAAAAGAAATTATTCTATTGCTTGGGTTCAATATTCAAATTTGGTGAGGACATTTTAGATCATTTTCCTGGCATCTATTGTAACTATTCTACCAAGCTTTATATTATTGGGAGCAATCCTATTGGGAAAATTAATTGGAAATTGGGACTAGGACTGGGCTAAGCTTTCCTGCCTGTAGACCAGCTATGACATATCTGGACCTTAGGATTTGACTCTTTATGTTCGCTGGTGGGAACAACAAAGACTCTAATAGTAATGCATGCTATGATTCCCCAGGGCAGAACTACATCAGGACCTTCATCTACATAATTCCTCTTTATTCTAGCATGTTAAAACATGCTGCAAATGGAGTGATCTGTTACATTTCTGAAGGCACTGAATAAAAGGTGTGGCAAGCTCAGGTCTGCCATCTTTGCTGCCCACAGTAACATGAATCAGGCCCAAGATCAGCTTCTTCTCTAAGTCTCATTTCTGCTTATTTATCAATTATTTTGCTTGGTCTTGTTGGACTCACAGGAGACTAGAATTTAACTGAAAAAGTTCTAGTTATGTTCCTTTCCCCTGTTCCCTACATTATGTCATTCTAAATATTTCACAATCGTCCTTTATTTTTCTTTGCTTCTTAGAATCCATCTTTCACATGGCAGCCAGAGTGATTTCCCTAATATGAAAATTGTGACTTTCTCGTTTCTCACTCACATATAACTTAAACATTGCAAATGATTTGGAATGGAATTCAAGGTTTTCATGGTTTGCCCCTTGTCATTTCTTCAGCTCCTGACAGACTCTCATTCTGTGCTATTTAGACATTTTCAGAAATCCATTTGTACCTCCTCTTTTTTTTTTCCTTCTAGAATGTACTTTTCTCCCCAGTCTGTAATAAACATGGAAAAAAGACATTACGAGGACTCCTGCAGTGGGTCCTGGTCTCCTGTGAACTATGACAGTGCAAGGTGAATTAATTAATAAAGGAAGGAAGCAAGACTTAAAGAAAAGGCTGAGCTTTGGGCTGCTCAGTGCTGCTCTGGGCAGCAAAGATAAAGGTGTCCTGAGCTTCCCACTTCTTTTTCTCATTCATCCAGAGTAACAGATGACTCAGAGGGCAGTAATAATCCTAGAATGATGAGGAACTTAAACTGCTGAAGATTCTAGGTTAATGAGAAACTTACGTTGATTGGGAATTTCTCCTTTACCAGGTAAAACCTTCTTCCTACTTGGGTTCGATCCCCGGTAACCACATACCTATACTGGGTGTGGAGACCCACACCCAGCAGCAACCAGTACCACATACCACAGTGCCGGGCGTGGTGGCTCACGCCTGTAATCCCAGCACTCGGGAGGCAGAGGCAGGAGGATTGTGATGTGAGTTTGAGGCTGAGCTCAGGGCTAACCTGAACCACAAAAACGAGACCCTGTCTCAAAAAAAAAAAATTTAGCAAACATTTAAAGCCTGATTAACGAGTATGTACAACTATTAAGCATAAAGGCTTCGTTGATAGCCCTACCCACTACACCACCCCCACCCCCTATATATATAAACTTTGTTTTCGTTCTTTTTTGTTAGAATCTCATTATTTTTCTCCCTTCATTCTATTTCCCTTTGAGTATTTTCTATTTCACAATATATAAAACACAATTACAAACTGAGCTGCTATAAACATGGGTGCACATATGTCACTGTGGTATGAGTCTTTTAATTCTTTTGTGTATATACCTAGCAGAATGATGGCTGGGTCAAATGGGACCTCTAATCCTAGCTTTTTGAGGAATCTCCAAACTGATCTCCACAGGAGTTGTACAGGTCTACAGTCCCTCCAACAGTGGAAAAGGGTTCTTTCTTCTCCACAGTCTCGCCAACATTTGTTGCTGGCCAATTCTGAAATGACAGCCATTTTTCATGGAGTGAGATGAAATCTCAGTGTTGTTTTCATCTGCATCTCTTGAATGACTAATGATGTTGAGCATTTCTTCATATACTTCTTAGCTGCTAAATATTAAAACAGACACTCTAAACCTGCTTCAAAACAGGTTAGGTAAAACTCTTGAAGACATTGGCTTAGGGAAAGACTTCTTGAACAAAACCTCTATAGCACAGGAATTGGTAGAAAAAAATCAGCAAATTGGGACCTCATTGTTTTACAAAGTTTCTGCACATCAAAGGAAACCACCAACAGAGCAAAAGGCAACCAGCAATGTGATAAAAAAAATCTTTACCAGCTGTTCCTCAGACAAAGGGTTACTATCTAGAATATATAAAGAGCTTAAAAAAATCAGCCCACCCAAATTTAAAGACCCAATTAAAAAATGGTCATCTGAGGGCCGGGGAGTTAGCTCAGTGGTTCCGGCGCCTGTCTTGCAAGCGCAAGGACCCGGGTTCGATTCCCTGGTAACCACATAACAATACTGGGTGTGGAGACCCACACCCAGCAGCAACCAGTACCACATACCACAGTGCCGGGTGTGGTGGCTCACGCCTGTAATCCCAGCACTCGGGAGGCAGAGGCAGGAGGATTGCTGTGATGTGAGTTTGAGGCTGAGCTCAG
>PVIR01033073.1:0-18293 GCA_004026965.1 Petromus typicus | reverse complement strand
ATGTATTTAACTTCAAATATGAATCCACATTCTAATTTAAATCTTTTAAAAAGTAGATTAAAATCCCAAGTTGTATTTCCTAAACTCTGTGCTGTATTTTTGAAATAGAGATCCAATAAATGGTACCTCTAACAGGCAAAAACATAATGAGAAGTATTACATTCTGGTGACAGGGAGTAGAGTTAAAACACATGGGCTTTATTTAAAAATATTAATTACAAGGTTGAGGGGAGAAACCGTGCTGATTAGTTCTTTAGTTAAAGCTGCCCACAGTAGCACAGATGAGGGTTTATTATTTGGTGGATGGAGACTTGTGTTAAAAACTGAGGTCAGTAATATTTTCTTCTTTTCCTCCTCTTTCTTCCTTTCTGCTTTACATTTCAATATTTCTAGATAAGCTTTGACTACTTCTGTGACCTAGATGGTAGAACTTGATCCCTAATTTCTTCTTAGCTTTATTTATATATTTTAGGTCTTCAAAGTATAACTGCCATTTTTTTCGGTTTTATTTAAAAATTTTTCTGAAAAGAATTTTGAGTAGCCATACGGTTGTAATTTTACAGCTAAAACTGGATGAATTAAAGGTAGCAAAAAAAGATAGAAAAAGGCACTATACCCCAGTGTAGTGGTCCATGGAGGCTGAGGCAGAGGACTGCCATGTGTTTGAGGCCCCTCTCGGTTCCATAATGAGTTAAGGCCAGCCTGAACTACACAGCAAGATGCTGTCTTAAAAAATAAAATAACAACAGATTAGGGACTATATTCTCTAGAAAAAAGAAAACAAGAAAGGTGGGTGTGCTGTAAATAAAATCACATCCTGTGTATTTTTGAAATCTTAAGGTTATCCTGTGACTGTGGAAGAACCTCCAAAAGGTAGCCTGTGTAGCATTCAGTTTAAAGGCAGTATCTTATAGAGCTGACCTCCTGTGTGAATTTTTCTATGTGAATCTTTTTTTTTTTTTGTAGTTCAGGCTGTTCCTGAACTCAGCCTCGAACTCAGCAGCCCTCCTGCCTCTGCCTCCCGAGTACTGGGATGACAGGTGTGATTTACCATGCTGGGTGCTGTGGTGTGTGTTACTGATTGCTGGTGGTGTGAGTCACCACACCTGGCATTGTTCTATGTGGTCACCGGGGATCGAACTGTGGACCTTGGGCTTGCAAGGCAGGTGCCAGAACCACTGAGCTAAATCCCCGGACTTGTGTGTGAATCTTGAAATATTCATTTAATTATGTCAAAAACTAGATTCACTGCTCAGGCACAGAAAGCTGTGGGAAAAAGCTACCTGATTTCTAGATTTTGATAGAAAAGTTAGTTGTAGCATTAAAGCACTTGTCAGTGTAAGTACTAGATAAGTAGCTCACTCCGTGGGAACAGAAGTATGACTGGAATTCATGGACTTAAGTTAAAACAGATGACAGTTTGCCCAGGGATTATAGAGAACAGATATAAAACTAGTTCTGTTAGCAATCAGTCTTGCATGTCTTAGAAAATCCATCCTGTTTAGATGGCAGATGTATGCCAAATTTTGATACATAGCACATTGTAGTGACCTGAATCAGAAGAAGCCAGGATTCATGTTGGTCTTTTGTGTTGATCCTGAAGACTGTCAAGGTTAAAGTGTGAACACACATGCCACGAGTACCGTTAATTATGATATCTCTGTGAGGAGAAACACACTTACAGCTGCTGCCCTCTTAAGAAAATTTCTAGAACAAGTACGGAAGGTGTGGAGAGACCGTTAAAAGGAGCCTTGTGGAAAATTTTTAGTGTCAAAGTGTAGATTTGAATGTCAAGCATAGTTCTGCCTGCTTACTAAATTTTGGATTTGTCTGGGGGAAACAAACTTTTTATTGTTGCAACTTTTTCTTGGATAAAAATGTGAAACTGAGAGGGTAACAATTATTTGCCAGATGCCCTGTTCTAGTAATTCATTGAAAAACTTGTACCTAAAATTCAATGAATCCTGATAACTAAATAGCATAAATATTTACAGTGTAGTAGAACCGTTTTAAACTCTGTTCCCAGGTTTGATCGATCTGTGGAGTATGTGGGGCTGGACTTTCCTGGAAGAAGCACTGTAGGAAACTTTTTTGTTTGGATAAGTAGTAAGCTTTGCAATTTATTTTTTATCCAAGCCTAGCTGGGAATATGTTTTCCAATTAGATTCTCCCATGCTGTTTTTTTCTTATAATTAAAAAAATATAATATAAAACTTATATAATGTGTATATTACAAAAATTATATAATAAATACTCATGAATGTGCTATTCAACCAGAACCAAATTATTAACTTTCTTATTTAGTTACAGCACCAGGTTTTATTCCTACGTAAGTTTTTCTTTGGATTGTTGACTCTGTTTTTTTTTCCTTTTCCCTCTCCCTTCTTTTTTTTTAATGAGGACAAGTCATCTGAAAGACTTTGTCTGAGATTGCATCCACTTTGACCCATTTAAATTGTTTCAAGTTTGTTTGAAATTTTAGAACAATAGTTTTTAAATCTTAGCTTTTTGTAAAGCTGTAATTTCTTGGGATGTTTTAACTTTAGGTGCTCTGGAAAAATTTGCTTAATAGTAGCTGTGTGAGAGTAGAGCAAAATAGAAATAAGACAATGAAATAAGGAAATAATAATGCTACTGAATAATACAGATGTGCTTGCCCATTAAATGCCACTAAGGCTTCGAAATGAATGTGGATGACGAATATTACTGAAATGGGAACCATTTCATAGAGTTAATTACTAGAAATTAGTAATTCAGAAATTAGAAATTCAGTCTTAACTTTAAATAGATACATTGAATCTTACTATTTTGGAGGTTTATGCCTATTTTGGGGCAGAGGCAGAGTATCTTGTGTGTGATTTAAAAGGAGCTTTTTTATTTTCCTTTTGAGACAGGGTCTTGCTTTGTAGTTCAGACTGGCTCTGAACTCACTATGTAGCCCAGGCTAGCCTCGAACTCACAGCACTCCTCCTGTCTCTGCCTTCTGAGTGCTGGGATTACAGGCATAACCCACCATGCCCAGCACTGTGGTATGTAGTACTGGCACTCGAACTCTGGACCTTGTACTTGCCAGGCAGACACTGGAACCACTGGGCTAAATCCTTGGTCCTCAAGGGAGTGTTTTTATTCAGTGTTTCTAATGCTGTATGGTTCTGAACTTTCTGTTACAAATAACAGACCCTGCACATCCTTGTAGTTGAACCCAAGCAGTCAGAAATTTCATTTCAACTAGTTTAAGAACAAGAGAATTTTCGGTCTTCCTTAGGTGGTTTGGGATACTATTGGAGTAGATCACTTTTAGTAGATACAGAGAATCAGAGACCTGTGTATTGGAACTACTTGTGTTTGTATTACAGTAGTTTGTTTTGTTTATAAATTGAGTTCTTGTGTAACCTTAATGAGTAAAAAAGATGGTCACAGGCAGATCCATATTTAGAGTTTACAAATTCCATACAGAGCTTCTTCTATGCCTCCCAAGCCTGTCTGATCTCAACCATTATGTTCATGAGGATATGTTCACTGGCTTAACTTACCATATGTCTCTTTTTCTAGGAGAAAGAAAATTGAGAAAGTGTGCTATTCTGGAAATGTAGTCACTAGTAGATTATTAAGTTGTTTTAAACTTTATTTTTGGACTAGAGATCAAACTTGGGACCTTATGCTTGCAAGACAGGCATCAGAACCACTGAGCTAAATCCCTAGCTAGGTTGTTTTTAAATAGGCTTAGGAAGAAAATAATATTTGGAGGTGTAAAGTTTGTGAATGTGCTCAAAAACCTAGAGAATTTTTAGCTAATTTTTTTTGTGTAGTTAACTACTTCTTAAAAAGCTTAGGTACCTTAATATGGGAGTTTATGATTGTGTTTTATTATTTTATGTAGATATTTTGTCATACAGTTGCAGGTGCTCTGGAAAGATTTTTCAGAAGTCACTTAATCTACTATCTAAAAATAACTATGTTTGGATGAATTTCTTCTGCATATTTTCATAGATACAACCACAATATGTTAACTTTTGTTTTCATCAGTAGAAATTTATAACTTTTTGTCAGTTAGTAAAACTAAATCTCATTTGGGCCCGGAATATAGCTCAGTGGTTCGAGCGCCTGTCTTGCAAGCACATGGGCCGGGGTTCATCCCTGGAAACCACATAACAATACTGGGCGTGGAGAGTCATGCCAGCAGCAACCAGTACCACATACCACAGTGCCGGGCATGGTGGCTCACGCCTGTAATCCCAGCACTTGGGAGGCAGAGGCAGGAGGATTGCTGTGATGTGAGTTTGAGGCTGCGCTCAGGGCCAGCCTGAACTACAAAGCGAGACCCTGTCTCAAAAAAAACCCCTAAAAAAACCAAAAAAAACCCAAAAAAACAAAAAACCTAAATCTCATTCAGTATAGGTTCTATCACAGTTAAATGATACTAGTTTTTCATTTAACTTCCCAAGCTTAAAGGTAACTTTTGATTTTCTTGACATACAACACTATAATTAAATAATCTTAATGTTAATTTGAATTTGTTTAATTGTTCATTTGTTGGGCATAGATAGTATCCTAATTTTTTTCTTTTATTACTAATAAGGTTGATTATTTTTTGTTTTATTAAACAACTACTTCTAGTTCCTCTTTGTAGCTTTCCTTATTCTTTTCCTACTTTTTTTTTCTTACTGACTTCTCTGAGCTCCTGAAAAGAACTCTTTTCTGTAGGTTTCCTGGCTTGTAGTATCAAGTTTTTCATATGTAAACTTAAATTCTTTTGTGTATTTAAAATTTCATTTGGCTTTTGATAAGTTTCCTTAAGTTTAGAAATTCTTTGCTCTTGAAGATCTTTAATTTACTTTATTGTTTTACTTTATGTATTTTTTAATTAATTAACTTTTTTTGTACTGCGGATTGAACTCAGCACCTTGTGCTTGCAAAGTGCACTTGCTCAGTGCGGGACCACTATGATAAATCCCTAGCACCTTTGTTTTGTTGATTAACACTGTTTAATCTGTCTAGAATTTATTTTGAAGCATTAAAGAAAGTTAAAAGCATATTTATTCTTCATAGGAGTAATGCTTTGAAGTTTTATATAAGCTGTCTCTTTAATGCTTTTTTTTTGGTACCAGGGATCAAACTCATGATCTTGCTCTTGTGAGGAAGGCTGTGGAATCACAGAGCTAAATCCTCTGCCCAACCTGGAGACTCACCCCATCAGCAATCAGTATCACACACCACAGTGCCGGGCATGGTGGCTCACGCCTGTAATCCCAGCACTCGGGAGGCAGAGGCAGGAGGATTGCTGTGATGTGAGTTTGAGGCTGAGGTCAGGGCCAGCATGAACCACAAAGTGAGATCCTGTCTCAAAAAAAAAAAAAAAATCCTCTGCCCAACCCCCGTCGCATTCTTAAAGTTTTCAAGTTACTGTATTTGAAGAAAACCACCATTTTAAGCTTTTTTTAAAGTTATTTCTATAAGTTAATATTTCTTGATTTGTTGAGAGGTTTCAGGAGAATAAAAGGTGACAGAAATTTTAGTGATGGTAGAAAATGAAAAAATCTTTTATCTGACAAATCCAAACTTTTTGTAATAATTCTGTTGGTACAAGGAAAACATTTGTATTCTTTGGAAGCAGCATTTATTCCTGAAGAATATTGTAACAGAATTCTGTTTAAGCAGTGAGAAGATTCTAGACTCTTCAGACAGCCAAGAGTTTTGAAAAAGCCTTATGCTTTGGCAGGAGTCCAGGGGAGGAAGTGTCTGCATCTGCCCCGCGTTAGAAGCTTTCCCAGAGTCACTGAAAGGCAGCCAAGAAAGCAGTGCATTCCACTACTGTGTGGTTCTGGAAGTCTCTGGAAGTTTGCAGTAGACTCGAGGGAGATTTAGGAGTTCTTCCAGAATAATTTTTTTGGCTGATCTATTTTGATTGAGATTCAAAGTTAGTGGGAATGGGGTTATTTTTTCAACTTCAGTGGAATAGAAAAGTTTTGGTGTGGCCTTACTGAGCCTTTACTTAGGTGAATTTACGTGGGAAGAGTCGGGTGACAAGTCAGTGACACCAAGAATGCCTGTTACAGGGGCAAGTGCTACTGTGCTGGTACCTTATTCTCTTGTTAGATGATAGGAAAGATGTAAAGTTCCTGTTTGTGATAAGCAACAAGAAAAAAGAGTGCTAGGAAGGCCTCTGGGAAAGCAAGGGAAAGCCTCTTTCTTGGTGAGTTGATATATTCATTTGCCATGAAGCATCCTTATACTACCAGAGATGTGGAGGAAAAAGAAGAGCTTTGCTTTCCAGTAGTAAAACAAGAAAGGATGGGCCCAGGGATTTAGCTCAAATGGTACTGCAACTACCTTAGAAGCCCAAGGGCCCAAGTTCAATCCCTGGTACTGAAAATAAATAAAAACAAGAAAGCACCAGAGTTCTATATTTAGCCAATATGTTTTATAGATATGGTAGATAAGAGGGGGAAAACTTAAGACTGGGCCTTTGGAGAGAAATTACTAATTTAATAGACAAGGCTATTTGAGATTTAGTTCATATACTGTACAATTCATTTAATATTTATTATTCAGTACTTTAACAGGATTGTTTAACCATCAGTCACCACAGTCAGTTTAGGACACTTTGATTATCTCCATAGCCACAACTTTTAACTGAATTTATAATTTAAAATTATATAGGTTAAAAAATATGGTACAAGTTAGGAATTTTAAGGATTAATCTGAAAGCTACAGAATCTTTTTCCTTTAAAAATATTGTCATTTAACAATATCTTTGTAATATTCAAGTTGTTATTCTAATAATTTTTTTTTAATGGAAAAGTCTTTGTTGAGACCCAGATCATAGAAAAAAAATCTTAACCTTTCAGGTTATATGAAAATCTACTATTATTACTTGGTCTAGTAGCCATAATAACTGATGAAAAAATAAACTGAGGTTGAATGTTTAAGAATAAGTTACCAGGTATAACAAAGATGTACATTTTTCTTTAATGTGAAAAATTAATACTCTGAAAAATAAGAAATTAGCTATGATTCCTGTACAGAAATTACCATCATTCTGTGAGGAGCCTAAGCTTCCTTTTGTTTATGGACAGACTAGGTAACCTTTTTCTGATAATGGATCTGTTTCTTTCCTAGGTGTTCGAACCTGTAAATTTAAGTCTTCCAAGATGATCTGGAGTGTTTTAATTGTAGGGATTTTGCTTCCCCAAACTTTGGCCCATCCAGGGTTTTTTACTTCAATTGGTAAGTCTTAACTAATTTTTTTGTGTTGATCTGTATTCAAAAATTTCTATTTCTTAATGTTTTTAAATAAATAAAAATAAATTCAGTGGATTCCCAAAGACTGAAGTGTTTGGTTTACCACCTGCCCTTTTGCAAGGTCCTCTGTCATATTTTTAATTCAGTAGTTTTTATTTAAATTATTTTTATTATGAAAATCATACATATTCTGGTTAGAAGCTTCACAAAATTTAGAAAAGCTTATCAAAGAAAATTACTAATAAAGATAATGCATATGCTTGTACTTCAGTCATTTTCAATGCATAGATATACAAACCACATATTTTCTAAACTGATTTTTCCATATAAGAATCTGAGAGCATCGTAATTTTTTAAAGTCCTTAAAATATGATAAAAATAGGGCTGGGGATTTAGCTCAGTGGTTCCAACGCCTGCCTTGCGACTGGAGGGGCCCAGGTTCCATTCTCCTTAACCACGACAATGCTGGATGTGGAGATTCATGCCCACCAGCAATCAAACCTGCATACCACAATGCCGGGCATGGTGGCTCACGCCTGTAATCCCAACACTTGGGAGGCAGAGACAAGAGGATTGCTGTGAGTTCAAGGCTGAGCTCAGGGCCAGCCTAAACTATAAAAGCAAGACCCTGTCTCAAAATAAATAAATAAATAAATAAAAAATAAAAATAACATATCAGGGCTGGGTATGTTGTTCAGTAATACAGCATGAAGCCCAGTGTACATCTTCTAGCACTGGGGGAAAATTAAAAATCAAGAGGTGTAGTATGTAGAATATAAGACCTCTGTATGTTCTGTGCTCCTAGAATTCTCTTCATAGTTTCATATACATTTTCTGTTTTCCTGTCTTTGTATTTCATTGTCTTAAATGAGGTGTTTTCCTTCATTCTCTTGACCATTTTGACCCTTGAGGAATTAAAGAGCTAAAACATAAGTATTATTTATTTATGACACTTGATTTCAGGATATAAAGTAATGAGCCCTCTAATCCCTTACAAATAATCAAGCATAGATCATTTTTTTAGTGTGATTTTATTTATAGAATAAAAATTTATTAAGTCTTCAAAACAAAACAGGAGGTTTGGAGGGAGTTGAAACAATGATTGCTGGAAGTAGTGTTATGTTGTAATTCTGATTTGTATATCAAAAGATAATTTGCCAGCACAGTCCAAGGTTATAAAATTAAGTAGCTTGACATGCTTGGAGCACCTGTTAGCACAGGTTTGGCTTTGTTTTGATTTAGCTAATGAAAAAGGAAAAAAAATAATTTGCTCCAACATATCTATTTATTTATTTATTTTTAGTTTTTTGAGACAGGATCTCACTTTGTAGTTTAGGCTGGCCCTGACTCACTAGTAGCCCAGGCTGACCTTAAACTCACAGCAATCCTTCTCCCTCTGCCTCCCAAGTGCTCAAATTACAGGCATGAGCCACCATGCCTGGGTGCTCCAACGTATCTAATTCATGCCAGTTAATCCTCTTAAAGAATGAAGCATTCTCAGTTATTCTGAGCTGATTTTATAATACATATATTGATGAATATTTGATAACCTTCTTTCCCTTTTCCCCTCATAGGTCAGATGACTGACTTGATCCACACGGAGAAAGACCTGGTGACTTCTCTGAAAGATTATATTAAGGCAGAAGAGGACAAGTTAGAACAGATTAAAAAGTATGTCATTTGTTTTACTTAGACTGACTCCATTTGGGTGTTTCTTTTTGAGCTAAGACCTGAGAATTTTTGTCTTTTTGTTTAATGAGTAGCTAAATATTAAGGCTTTTTTGTTTTTGAAACAGGATCTCATTATGTAGTGTAGGCTGGTCATGAGCTCACTGTGTAGCTCAGGCTGGCCTTGTGACAATCTTTTTGCCTTCTGTCTCAGCTTTCACAGTGCTGGGATTACAAGTGTGTGCCACTGACACATAGCAAGGCTTTTGTCTTAAAATGTAGTTTCTAGATACTAAATGTAAAATTTTCAGTAGGCCAGTTCAGTGGTATGTGTGTATGGTCACTTCAGGCTACTCAGGAGGCTGAGGTAGGATCAGTTGAGCCCAGGAGTTGTAGTCAGCCTAAACACCATAGCGAGAAATCTAGAAAAAAAAGGCATAAGTCAGTTTAAATGGACATGTAAGTGAACTTGTGTTGGGCCAGTTTGAACTTTTTTTTTTTCTTTATGGATACCTGGGACTGAACTCAGGACCTTGTGCTTGCCAAGCCAGTGCTGTGCTTCTGAGCTACTTCTCTAGCCTGTAATAGTTATTTGGGGAAATGATTTTTTTACTCTTAGGCGGGATCAAATATTAACTTTTACTAAAAAAGGGAGTTTGTGTTTCCTGTAGTCATTTGGGGGAAATAAAACTAAACAAAAAGAAGTCTTTCTGGGCCTGGGGAGTTAGCTCAGTGGTTCTGGCATCTGTCTTGCAAGCACAAGGGCCCGGGTTCGATTCCCCGGTAACTACATACAATACTGGGCATGGAGACTCACGCCCAGCAGCAACCAGTACCACATACCACAGTGCTGGGTGTGGTGGCTCACGCCTGTGATCCCAGCAGTCATGAGGCAGAGGCAGGAGGATTGCTGTGATGTGAGTTTGAGGCTGAGCTCAGGGCCAGCCTGAACCACAAAGCAAGACCCTATCTGAAAAAAAAAAAAAAAAAGAAGTCTTTCTAATGTTTTTTGATTCTGCCAACTTATATTTTATCTATTAAGATCTTACTTGTTAAAGGGCCTTTATAATTTCACTTGAGAACAACATCATGTGTTGTTTTAATTCAGAAGCTTCTAGTCTCTTTTTCCAGGTACCTTACTAAAATTGTGGTTTTTCTTAGTGTATGTACATTTTTGTATCACATACTTACAGATGGGCAGAGAAGTTAGACCGGCTAACTAGCACAGCAACAAAAGATCCCGAAGGGTTTGTTGGGCATCCTGTAAATGCATTCAAGTTAATGAAACGTCTGAATACTGAGTGGAGTGAGTTGGAGAATCTGGTCCTTAAGGACATGTCAGATGGTAAGTCTGAGGAGACTAATAAGTCCTTCTCCCCAAAATAGTGAGGCAACATTGCTGCTACCAATAGAAACACCAAAGTTAGTGGTAAATTCAGTTCCCAGAATGTCAGGGTTATATTTGTTGCCTGGCTGCATTTGGTTTGACTAGGGTTGATTTAGTTAAGATTCTGAATTCTTTGATTATAAAAAATAGTAATTTCTGCTACAGATGGCTAACACTGGTGATTTTGTTTTGAAATCTGTAGAAGTGAATAGATTATTTGGCATATAGCTTCATTTCTGAGGATAATTTTTATTTTAGATTTACCTTCAGACTTCAAAAATTTATGTTAGCTGGATGTGGTTGCTGACACTGGTAATCTCAATATTATGGAGACTGAAGCAAGGAAGATAAAGAGTTCAGGACCAGCCTTCGGCTACATAGGGAGTTCAACGATGGCCTGGACTACATAGTGAGACCCTGTATCAAAAAACCAAAAAAGAAAAAGGAAAAAAAAATGTGTGTAAATTGCCAGACTGGTGGCACATGCCTGCAATGCTAGCACTCTGGGAAGCTCAGTCAGGATCATAAATTCAAAGCCAACCTGGGAAATTTACCAAGACCATGTATCAAATTAAACATTTAAAAAAGGGCCTGGCAGGTCGCTTAGTTGTAGAGTGCCCTTGGGTTTCATCTCCAGTACCACAAATAAGATACCATGAGTGATATAAAGAGAGGTAAGCATTCCGTTTTCTACGTAATATTTTGGTTTTAGGATTATTTTACTCAGTGTAGGCACTAAATTAAAAAAACTGAGGCTATATAGATCTGTAATTACACCCTTCTAGTTGAAGCAAAGTTGTAGTTGGAGTGTTGAGGTGTTTAGAAAGTATTAATAGAACAGAAAACTGAGTCATGTTGCAGTAGGTAAAGGGTTTAAAATTTACTACTCACTAGAAGATGAAATATTTGTTGCATCAATGAAGATGAAAAAAGATGGAGAGAGTTGAGAATGCTGTGTAAATAAAATACTGAGAGTACTTCCCATTGTTTGCAGGCAGTACTCTATACTAGACCCTCTTATCTATGCTTTTTCATTCTGCACTTTGATTTACCGATAGTTTAAAAATATTGAATAGAAAATTCCAGATAAAGAAGAAATTTTAAATTGGAAAAATCACCAAATTAGATATATGCAATCATCAGCCAGTGTATTTTAATTTTTTCTTGATTGATTTGTAGAACTTTCGTGGAGTAGCTGATTTGAAAAATTCTGTATTAGAAATCTGTGAGGTTTTACAGTCCTTTTTTATCCTATTTTTTTCTTTGTCAAGGCTTTATCTCTAATCTGACCATTCAGAGACAGTATTTCCCTAATGATGAAGATCAAGTTGGGGCAGCCAAAGCTTTGTTGCGTCTCCAGGACACCTACAATCTGGACACAGATACCATTTCAAAGGGTAACCTTCCAGGTAAGGTAATTTTTCCAGTCTATGAAATGCTTGTTCAGTCTACTAGAACAATGAGAAAAAGACTTATTTTAAAAGTTTAAAGCTACAGTTTTTTCACAGCATTTGGATACAAAGAAACCTTCCCTTTCTACAGGACTTATTAGTTAGTGATGGCTATACTTCTGGGTTGTTACTGTGAAAGCTTACTATTTATGAGGACTAACTTTAGCAATTTTTAGTGCATAAGAAAAGGAAATAACCATTTTTCCAGATTTTTAAAAGAACATCTGATACTATTTTTGTATGCAAAACTGTAATGAAATTGATAAAAATTTGTGTCAGAAGCCTAGATGTACTGGGATATACATAGATTTTTAAAGTGTTCTATAGGATAGAACATTCTGCCTTCTATTTCTGGCAAAATTGATTCTCTTTTAAAGTTACATCTGATTTCATGATAATTTACATCTTACACATTTTCTTTGAGTTTATGGCTTATTGCCATTAACATCTCCTGTTCCTGTATAAGGGAGAAATAAAATATATTACCTCTGTGTTCATACCGGAATTGGCTTTTCTCAGTCACAAAAAGAGTGGTGTCCTATGTGAGGTTATTTTCCTGGCTCATCTCTTTTCATAAACTCTTAAGTGGTAAAACTAAACATAGTATGATATTAAGTAAAATTCCATGAATTTGGATTTCCAAAAATGTACAAATTTGCAAATTTTTTTTTTTTGTTTCTACCAATACTACTCATTATAACACTTTAGATAGGATTATAACTTTATTTAATGGTGCTGGGGCTTGAACCCAGGGAGCCCTGTACGACTGAACTATAGTCACCCGATACCCCCCTCATACTGGGGCTTGAATCTGAGATCTTCACACTGAACCACATGCCTGTCCCTCTCTGTTTACTTTGAGACAGGGTCTTATTAAGTTTCCCATTTTGAATTTGAGCCTGAGATCTTCATGCTTCAGCCTCATGCATAGCTGGGATTACAGGTGTGCATCATTGGGTCTAGATCCTAGAAGCATATTTTGAAAGGTTGGCTTCTGAGAGGCTGGTAGAATACCTGCCTAGAATGTAAAAGGCCTTGGCTTCAGTCCCTAGCATTGTGAAAAAAAGTGGCTTCTAGTTCAAAACAACACATTTAGTGGCTATTAACTGCTTCTATGTGCCAGCTGTTCAGTACTATGTAAATATAATGAATAAGACAGACATTACATTTGCCTGTTTACATTCATGTTTTTAGTTCATTATAGTGTTAGCTGTTATATTTGATTGACCTGCAGAAATCTTTTTTGTGAGAATGTTTTCTCAAATCCCTAATATTAATTCTTGAAGAAACAATTGAAAAATAGTATCAGGTTTTGAGTATAGTTATTAGTCTTATGTCATACTGCTGAATCCTTCTCAGCATTACATTTTCCCATTTCCTTAAAATGTTAAGCATAGAGTTGTCATAGGACCCAGCAGTTTTACTGCTTTCTTTCTTTATGTATATTTTCTTTTCTTTTTTTTTTTTTTTTAAGCTTTTTTGAGACAGGGTCTCGCTTTGTGGTTCAGGCTGGCCCTGAGCTCAGCCTCAAACTCACATCACAGCAATCCTCCTGCCTCTGCCTCCCAAGTGCTGGGATTACAGGCGTGAGCCACCACGCCCGGCACTGTGGTATGTGGTATTGGTTGCGCTGGGCGTGAGTCTCCACACCCAGTATTGTTATGTGGTTACCGGGGATTGAACCCGGGTCCTTGCGCTTGCAAGACAGGCGCCGGAACCACTGAGCTATATCCCCGGCCCCCTCTTTATGTATATTTTCTTGAGAAAGGAAATCCTGTGTTTACCTAAATACTTCTACATGAATATTCATGGAAGTATCATTAATAAAAGCCAAAAAACATGAAAATAATGTGTATGTCCATCATCTAACTGACTGGTGTGATCTGTCTATCCTGTGGAGTATTGTTTAATGATAAAAGGATTCTATGAGAAAGATAAACCTTGGAAACATAAATAGGTCAGTCACAAAAGACCATATACTGTATGATTCTTATTTGTGTGAAATGCAAAAATAGGTACTATAAATCTTTAAAGGTAGAAAGTAGGTTATGGTTGTCTACGGCTAGAGTCAGGGAGGTAACAGAAACTGCTGATGGTGATGACAGTGTTCTAAAATTAGATTGTGATTGATGCATACATTTACAAATATACTAAGAACTAATATTTTATTAAATATTTAACATATTTAAATGTTTAAATAAATTTCTTGTGACTGTTAAAAGGGTGAATGAACTCTAGTTAAATTTGACATGTCATTAGTGTAGTTCAGAAAGAAAGAAGAAAGCATTTTACAGGTTTGCCTTTCTTCCTCTACATTCATCTCTTGCCTAGATTGTTGGTTAGATGTAAGACAGATGTATCTGCTGCAGTGGTTCCTGCTTTGTTAGAGAACAACGCATTTCATCTTTACTGATGTTTCCTTTTGTTATAATGTCTAATGTAAGTTGTGGTTCCCTGGGTGCCATGGCACCCAGTACCAGCTGTGTGATTCTTGGTCATGCTACTTTATCTTCCAGATTATTCATTTGTTCACAAATTAGAATTTACTTATTTCAGGATTCTTGTGAAGTTTAAACAAAAATGAAATAGCACTTTGAAAGCTATGTAATCCTAAGTAAATATACAATAGTAAGGAAATTCTAAAAGTTCTTTGCGTTTCCTTCTCATAGGAGTAAAGCACAAATCTTTCCTAACGGCTGAGGACTGCTTTGAGTTGGGCAAAGTGGCCTACACGGAAGCGGACTATTACCACACTGAACTGTGGATGGGACAGGCCCTCAGGCAACTGGATGAGGGCGAGGTGGCCACCGTGGACAAAGTCTCTGTGCTGGATTATCTGAGCTATGCCGTATACCAGCAGGGAGACCTGGATAGGGCTCTAATGCTCACAAAGAAGCTTCTTGAACTAGGTAAGTTATCTGACCTTAATTTAAGGTTATATTGGGGTTGTATGTTATCTGTGTATTTATCTGCCCATTCATCCATCCCTGTACCTTCAGTACATTTTATTTGTTAGAAATCAAGAGCCTTATCAGTCAGATATACTTTATCTCATACTTATTCTCAAAGTAAACAGAGACTGATTTTTCTCATGATTAATACTTCTCCACTCTGTGTTCTGGAATGTCCATATTGACTCTAACCTAACTAATTCACTCAATAAATGTTTCCGTATTAAATGTTAAACCTCTTTCTTCTGAAATGTGTTATTGGTATATTGCATTTCATATTCAGATGTTAGAAAAATATATCTTGTGAGAATTTTATTACTTGTGATTTGAACAGAGATACAGAATTTCTCTAAGCATGGTCCCAGGCACAACAGTACATCAGAATTAGTTGAATACTTGTTAGAAATGAAAATGTCTTGATTTCTCCTAAATCATAATATTTGGAGATGGAGACAATTTATATAATAATAAGTTCAGGTGGTCTTTGTTATATAATGAATCCTTAAAACTTTCAAAAATTATGAAGAGAAAAATATACATTATGTTAGAAAAATCGAACAACTTAAAAGGATTGGTCATCCAAAAGTAAACTTTTTTTTTTTTTTTTAGGTTTTTTGAGACAGGGTCTCGCTTTTTGTGGTTCAGGCTGGCCCTGAGCTCAGCCTCAAACTCACATCAGCAATCCTCCTGCCTCTGCCTCCCGAGTGCTGGGATGACAGGCGTGAGCTACCACGCCCGGCACTGTGGTATGTGGTACTGGTTGCTGCTGGGTGTGGGTCTCCACACCCAGTATTGTTATGTGGTTACCGGGGAATCAAACCTGGGCCCTTGCGCTTGCAAGACAGGTGCCGGAACCACTGAGCTAACTCCCCGGCCCCCCAAAAGTAAACTTTTGATAACTGTTTTATTCTCTAGTTGGGTGAATTGATAAATTAAAAGATTAGTTCAGATAACTTATTTTTTTTTAGTATATTTCAGTGAATTTTCCTCCTGATTTACACATAATTTGTATTCATTATAGGGAATTTATTAAAACAGAAAAAGATACAGAACAGTCATTTACGTATAAGTCAATTACCCGAAGACACACAAAGCTTTATTTCATAACCTTTGATGGCAACAGAAAAGCCAGAAATGAGGGGAAAATCAATGAATAGGAGATCCCAGTAATTTACATTCCTACATTGCTTATCTTGACTCTTACAGACTTAAGTTTTTCAGTCTCTGACTGAGAAGAAGTATTTTATAATACAGAGTTACATTGCCGAACACTTCAGTTAATGTCACAAGTGAAGTTTCGACTGTTGTATTTTTATATCTGTGTGTGGTTGTTTAGATTTTTCTTCTTTTCCCAGCTGGATGGTGTAGCTAAAAATCCTCAGCAGTAATTCTGAGTCAGTCAGTAGATTGTAGCTTATTTGAAAATTACATCTTTAGTTTCTTCTCTCTTAACATGGAATTTGGGGCTGAAATCCACTCGAATGTGTTCTGCATTTATTGTGTGTCTGTGGTAAAGGTTGCTTTTGAAGTATTTATGTTTTGTTTTTACAGAAGTGATTACTTTTTTAGTCTTAGAAAAATCTTTCCCATTGCCTAGGATAAGTCCGATTTTAAGACGCATTTTACATAAAATAGAACATAGTTCCTCTGGCTGATTAGTAAGTTCTCAAAGTAGAAGCAATAATTGCAGCTTTGAAGTAAAAGGCTGGTTCCATCTCTAGAACTGTTTTTACATAGGGTGACCATGTGTTCTGACTCACTTGGGATATTTGGTATTATAATTTGTCTTAGTCATTTTTACTCTTAAAAAGCATCTTGGTTTGGAAGACAAATCATATGTTCTCTCCTATATTTATATTGAGAAGCTTTAACAACTGTAAACTTGCCTATAGACATATTTTATTTCTTCTCACATAGATCCTGAACATCAGAGAGCCAATGGTAACTTAAAATACTTTGAGTATATAATGGCTAAAGAAAAAGATACCAATAAGTCTGCTTCAGATGACCAGTCTGATCAGAAAAGCACACCAAGGAAAAAAAGGACTGCTGTGGACTACTTGCCAGAGAGACAGAAGTACGAAATGCTGTGCCGTGGGGAGGGTATCAAAATGGTAAAGTGGAAAAGTCAATTTGTGTGTGTTTGTATGTAATTGTAGAGAGAATCAGCTTTCTTTTATATTTAAGATTTTGTGGTAAAAATCATCGCATTAAATATTATAGTGTGTCATATTAGCTTATGTCGGTGTCATAGTATGCCACAGATTATAAAATAGTT
This sequence comes from Petromus typicus, assembly GCA_004026965.1. NCBI lineage: Eukaryota > Metazoa > Chordata > Mammalia > Rodentia > Petromuridae > Petromus > Petromus typicus. The sequence continues at coordinate 1,316 of PVIR01033073.1, read as the reverse complement.
TCAATGTAAAGTTGTGAATCATGCACATTAGTGATGCATTTGTGGTGATATTACCCACATCAAGATAAAGAGGCTTATTTTCTAGGGTGAAGGGTCAAATAAGTTTAAGGAAGTGATAATCCTTTTTATATTGAATACGAAAGAGATTTTAGTAGTATAAGTAGAAATAATATTCTTTTTTTTTTTTTTTAGGCTTTTTGAGACAGGGTCTCACTTTGTGGTTCAGGCTGGCCCTGAGCTCAGCCTCCAACTCACATCACAGCAATCCTCCTGCCTCTGCCTCCCGAGTGCTGGGATTACAGGCGTGAGCCACCACGCCCGGCACTGTGGTATGTAGTACTGGTTGCTGCTGGGTGTGGGTCTCCACACCCAGTATTGTTATGTGGTTACCGGGGAATCGAACCCGGGTCCTTGCGCTTGCAAGACAGGCGCCGGAACCACTGAGCTAACTCCCCGGCCCAGAAATAATATTCTTTTGGTAACTGATTTTATGAGAGGCCAAGTTCATCAGTCTGTACAGCAAGCAGTTGCTTGTGATCTTGCTTCTATTCAGTCTTAGAAATTCCTTAGTGAATTGTTTAATACTCAGAATGTTCATGTTCCACAGATTTTAACATTCATTCTTAAATATCCCTTTATTATATATTTCATATTTATATAACTCAAAATGTCACTCTTTAGAGTATCAGCAAATCTGAAGTCCAAACTCAGAATTTCCCAAGTCTCAGGAATATTTGTTAAACAAATTTGAACACAGGTTTTGGTTAGCTTTGGAACTTATCCATCTTTTCATGATAATGTGCATGTTGTGGATATATACACTGTCAAAATTGACCATGGAAATACCTTTGCTTTTGTTTTTGTGGTACTGCGGATCAAATCCAAGGCCTTTTGCCTATTAAGCAGATGCTCAGCTGCTGAGCTGTATTTCCAGCCCTGACACTTTTTTTTAATGGACTATCATGTGATACTAGTGTTAAAAGATTTTTCACTGCTAGTAACTGAAGCTGAGCTTTATAATTATATAGTGAAGACTATTGGTAACCTGACTACCAACAGCAAACCCACACATATCTTTGTTGACACTTTTAAAAAATTGATTTTATTGGTACATTTTATATACACATCATGATCACACTCGACATTGAGAATTTGTACCAGTATATGATACAATTTAATTCTCGTTTTATTCCCATTCTGCTGTCCTCTTTATCACTCCCCCACCCCTTGTATACATAAGCTTTGCTTCCTTTTTTTTAACCATCAAGTTTTATTTGTTGACACTTTTGATACCTGGGTTCATGGACTCTTAGCAG